>PVJL010020779.1:0-11489 GCA_004026885.1 Lyroderma lyra
TTTTTTCGGGTAAGGTAGAACTATGAAAGGGTCACTCCATTTAAGGACAAATTGACTTAACCAGCTGCCTGTGTGGAAAATAAACAGAAACCCAACACTTTTGGGGGAATGATATTATCATCAGCTTTCCTACCCTTGGGGTAGTTAAACCTCTGGGGCCCTCGAGCTAACTTGACCACTTTTCATAGGAAAAGTACCAGGTAATTTTTATTAAAATATTGAGCTCCGTCTAACTAATGGTATGGGGGACCTTTTTAGGGGAAGTGGGGCTTCTCTGCTTAGCTAGCATCATTAACTACTGTGCTTCCAAAAGAAACAGGAATTCCCATCCTTGAAATGCAGGTAGCTACCTGTGAGATCAGGATCTCATCAAAACACAACAGCACATCTTGAGAACTGTCTCAACCAAACTGACATTCCTCGGAACTGACTTTCAGTTCAGAAATGTCACACATACTAAAATTCACTTGAAAGTATATTAAATTCCAAGACCGTGCTGTTGGTCAGAGAGGGGAGCACGTACGAACCAGCCGATTGTGGCATCCAGAGATCTGGCTCCCACCGTGGCCTTATGGAGCACTTCATCAGGGCACAGGCGATGCCTCTCAGCTCTCTCACGCGCACACTGACTTGGCCACTTACAGCATGTAGGAGAGTGGGGGTGGGGACCGAGCCTGCACTCAATCCAGCCTTTTCCGGAGGCATCTGTGGGGCTCCACAGCTCTGGCAGGGATGGAGTGGGAAATGGAAAACAATCTTTCCAGATAAGCAAACAACAAAAGAGGTCCCTTTGCCACTTTCTATAAAGTTCTATATGTTTCTATAATGTTCTAAACATTATCAGGCCTTGCATCAGGATGTGCATTGTGCTAAGAGCATAGCTAGAGGGAAGGACACCAGGACACAAAGACACCGTGAGCAACAGAGTAAATTTCAGACAGGATCCTCTAGCTGTGAAATTCGTCACCTCAACAGCGTTTAACTTCAGTAGGAAAAGGAGACATTTTGCCCAATCAGCTGCACCAAAAACCCCTGTGATGTATACATACACAAACAGATGGAGGAAAACCTAGAATTAAACACAACGCCCCCACCCCCCCATCACACCCACAAACATAGAAGTGGTCATCTTGGGGGTGGTGACCTGGATTAGGAATGCCACCAAAGAGGGCTTTAGTCTTTTTCATGCTTCCATTGTTCTCAAGGAAAATGGACTCAACTACGAGTTGTGAAATTAATAATTACTTTAAAAAATATTTCCAATGATCTTCAGATGGACGTTTTGTGTCTAAACTTACATCGTGCTGGGTTTTACAGAAAATGCAAAAGATACTGTGACTGCAAATTACAGCTGTGGTAGGGAGTCTGGCCAGCGGGACGTCGTAAAGGCAGCTCGAAGAACAGGCACTTCGGCTCTGGCCTTGCAAGCGGTGTGAGCTCCTGGTGGGGAAGGAGAGAGGAGCAGCCTGCAGGAGGTGGTGTGTGGCACTGGGGCTCCAGAAGCAGCTTTGGGCAAGCAGCTGGAATTAGCAGGACGGAGGTGTGGCAGATGTGTCCATGCAGCCGTCTGGCTGTGACTCAAAGATTTAAGTCTAGGAGACCTGGGGACCTGTTAAGGCCACTTGCGCCACTGTAGTGAAAAGGGAAGCCTTTGGGAGTGGAAGAGGAAGAGGAGCCAGTGAGAAAAACCAGAAAAAGCACCTGGGAAGGCAGGACGAGAGCTCTGAAGGCAGGACCGTAGCCGGAATCGTGGAAGGGAGGATGTTCCAGAGGTTTCATAAGCAATGTTCTACAGAGATGCCATAGAGAAAATACAAAGGGACATTCTGTCATAGTGCTGCTAAGTGCCGACGTGGACTTTATTTGTCAGTGCGTGAATTCCCCACAGCCCAATGGGTCAGCTCCTGAGAACTAACCTGGGACGAGCCTCTCAAAAGTCAGTAGAAATTCCTGCAATAGCAGTGTCTATTGTCGGAGTAAGCTGTCCATTGGCTGGGGGTGGATGACATAAAGGGTGGCTCACGAGTAGGTATGACATACAGTTGAATCAATGAAATTCATCACAACAGACCAGAATTTGTGTCATACTGTGTGTTGCAATAACATGCAAATAAACTAGTGTATACCTACTTTTGGGCCCTGGTATGGTATGCACACACATGCATATACATAGAGGCATATCTAGCTTTTTAAACGAATGCTGCAGATTAATCACATAGAACCACACAAAATCTGCACATTGTCCTCTCCAAGAAGTAATACCATACAGATATAGAGCATTATTTTCAAAATGACTCAAACTTCTTCATTAGAAGCCGTTTCCAGTTAGGAAGGTAGGGAAGGTAGGGTACAAAGCCAGATACACAACATTTCTGTTTGCTCAGCGAACAATGGGGATTATCTGAGCGCTTCTTCACGTGATTCATTCGTGTGAAACCAACTGAGTTCATGACTCCAGCTGTCATGTCCACAGGTTACATCTGTATTTAAGAGACTTCAGTATTTGTCAGTATTTTTATTTGAAAAACTAGCTTCTGCAGCTGTCTCTCATTGGTGGGGAGAATCCCAGGTAAGAGCTGCCCACCTTACCAGGGCTGAGGACATGCTCCCATTTCATCCTTTCTACCCAGACCCCCACCAAAAAGTACCTGTTTCTGAAGAAAAAGCTTCCAGTATGTCAAATACGCAATTATATTATCTCTGCAGATAAACATGAGGAGAAACATTCTAAGAGAATCATTCTGCTCAAAAGCCGTGGTAAAGTTGCTAAAAGAGGATTACTCTTTCTCCTTTCTCTCTCGAGCAGAATGATTCTCATCGTGAAGATAGCTCTGTTCTCATGTATATTTATGTTTTGTAAGTCTTTCGTAAACACAGTATCATTTCAGATCATTTATACACTAGGTGATGAAAACGGACTGGCACCTATGGCATTTAGCCATCACTGCATTTAATGCGAAGATCGCAGTGGTTTTGCAGCCCTACCTCTTGGTGTGTGAGGGTACGTGTGCATGTCCATAACAAAAAGGCCACTACAAAGTGACATGGCATAACATATCTCTTCAGTGCCTACTACCTGTCAGGTGCTGTAGGAGACATTTTATAGCCATTTGCACATTTTATCTTACAGCTGTTGGAAGGCAGATGTTGTTGTTGTTTTTACAGATGAGACAACCAAGACTTGGAATGGTTAACTGACTTGGCCCAAGATTACCCGGCTGGCGACTGTCAGAGCAGAGAGTCAACTCTAGAGCTAGGACCAAAGGTCATGTTCTTTCTACGCCATCTCCCTGCTTCTCTCCAATGTAAAGAGGAATTTGCCAAGTTGCAATGTGCTTTTTACTCCCTACATTTGATTTCCAGATTTTTCCAGTAGGATCATCCCAAGAACACACGTCCCTTGATCAATGGTTTTGAATCACACTCCCCAGCGTTTGTTCGACAGGGTGCCTTCCTCATCAAAATGTTCTTAATTTTGAGCTGACTGAAGAGCCTCGATGATCATCGGGTGAACAGGAGGCTTAGAGAGACTCCATCCTCACAACTGCTTCCAGACGCTTTCTCTCCAGCCACTTCTGAGGCCGTAGTGGTCACCTCCACCAACAGTGACCATCCCATTCTGTCTGCTTCCCCCGGAGGACGTGGAATGTATCCATTTCCAATTGATGCGAAGTTTTCTTAGACTTGAGTATGTCTGTAAAAGCACGTTGTGCCATACAGATAGTCAACAACCGAGAAAAATCTCTGTCCTGTCTTACATTGATTGGCTTGGCGATCCAAGATGCCTACCTAGACGTGTTTTCCTCCTGCTCTGATTGTTTGCATTGAATATGCAAATCTTCTCTCTTGTCAGCCCAGACTTGGATAGATTTACAAGGATATCGATGCCCATTACTTCACTTAAATGTAGTTTATGAATACTGACAAATACTTGCATTCAAAGATTCTGGTCATCTTCAGATCACACTTCATACTAGGACATAACCTTAGTTGACTACCAACACCTTTCGAGAACGCATTCCCACACCCCCAGAGTTTCATAAATTTGTACCAAATAACCTTAAAGCCCTTTATGAATAATTATGAGTTTTTAAGTTTTTGTGAATCTGCATATTAATTCCATCCCATAAATAAAACATGAAGCAAAAATCCAGCATGTTGAGTGTCAGGGGGATAGAAGAAAAGAAGGAAGGATAATTATCAGTTTAATGTGGGAACATACTTAACCTAAAAGATTACCTCCAAAATTGGTGACATCCGAAGTATATATAATACACAGAATGTTTTCATTTAAATAAAAGGGGGAAAAGAATTATATTGACTCTCTGCCAGTTTCACAGCTCTCTCAGCAGCCTGTGGTTGAAAAAGCAATTGTCAGAATTTGTATTTGCTAGGAATTAGTCCTTCTCTCACATTCAGTATTTTCTGCCCCAAGCACTGTGTGCTCCAACGCGGTGTAATTCACATTTTCTTTTTTGATGTCTGTTGTTCGGTTATTCACCTGTAACTACAGGTTTTCTTAGACGGGGCGCCTAATGAGAGGCCACTGTGTTGACAATATTTGACTTGCCCTCAGACCACGTTAAGGGTCTGGAGGAAGCAGAGTTGGTGCCCAAATAATTCCAAGTCATTTATGCTCGAAATTCCGGGAGTGACAGCACATTAACGGTGACAGCCTCGGTGGAGTGGGGGCGGGGAGGGGGGGGATCCCGGAGTGGCTACTCCAAAAGCCTGATGCTCCTGAATGCCATCTGCATTCCTTTAACCAACGTGCAAGTAAGAGAGACAATGACAAACCCAAGGCTCTGTGGGCACGCAGCGACTCTCTGACCATGAAAGCAGGTCCAATGAGAGTATGTGACTCTGAATGCATTTTCCTGTGTGCCAATCACCTCCATGTTTATAAATGTCTTCTGAGAAGAGTTGAAAGTTCTCCGTGACTTCTCTACTAACTGCACCTGCTTCCATACTTAACACGGGCAACCAGCCAGGCTCGGATTGTTACCCAGGGGCTGCTGTCGCAGGAGTGCAAGCTGCCGCCCCCAGGACATCTGATCACCAGAGCCCTGTGGGGTGGCAGTGGTTTTACACAGGGCATTCTGCTGCTTAAGTGGTGAAAAATAGTGTCAAAACCTTTGTGACAGCTTGGAAAAGGGCCGGCCAAGTCAGGAGGATGGGACAATGCAGCCTTAGATTTATTTTAAGTGTTCTTTTCTAAAGCAATTTCTACTTAAAATGTCCTTTTTCCAGATTCCCACAGAGTTGGATGGGACAGGTTCCAGAGGTCTTAATGGAGATGGGGACACTGAGGCAGCCCTCCCCAAAGCCATAGAATTTGATGACTTTTCAAGGGCCTCCAATGACCTCATGTAAATCTGTGTAATTACTGACCCTCTACTACTAGTTACCTTTCTTTTCCCTTTATTTTTTCTCTCCTATTTTTTTCTGTCCCACATGCCCAGTTATAAGGAGCTGGGATGCATTAAAGTCTGTGGAAAATGGAGATATAATGTACAGCTTGGTGATTATATAATCACACTGTGCTGCACATTAGAAAGTTGCCTAGAGAACAGATCTTAAACGTTCTCACCACAAGAAGAATGCATTTGTACCTCTATATGGTGGTAGATGCTAACTAGACTTGCTGTGGCTATAGAGCATTTTGCAATATATACAAATATTGAATCATTATTTGATATACCTAAAACTAAATAATGTTGTGTGTCAATTATATTTGAATTAAAATGAGGGAAAAAAAAGTTTGTGGAAAGAGTAGTTTAAAATAACACATATACCAGGGACTTAATTTCAGCAACTCTGTCTACTCTGAGCAATAAAATGTGCTCTCTGCACAACCAATATAAAATCATAGTGAAATCAATACCCTTAGAGAACTTCCCACAAGAAGCCAACCAAATGGTGATTTAGTGTTAAAGCTCAACAAAACACATGTGAGTTTGGCAAAAGGAGCCTGGGGTTTGGCCTCATTTCAAAATGTGTTCTAATCCCATCACTGTTCAATACCTCCTGAGGACTCTGGGCAGGTTCCTTAATCTCTTAGAGCCTCAGTTTCCTTATCTGTAAAATGGGGGTGCCTGAAGGAGCATTACGGGGCTTAGAGATGAAGTATGCCATGACCTGTGAAAGAGGTCTCTGTTATGGTTATTTATCCTCGAGTTCCCTAATGAAAGAGTTCCTAGCACCGTGCTTGGTGTGAGAAGTTCTAAGTCCAATGATATAAGACTTGCAGCCTCTACAAGTTCACACGGCAGCCAAGGAGAGACACAGGGACAAAAAACCCCATCACCGGTCAGTACACTGGCGGTTTCAACCCAGTCAGGATGGGGATCTGAATTCTCCTGGGGACTGGGGAAGACTGTGGAGAAGAGAGAACCTTAAACAGGATCTTAGAGCACAAGCAGGGGTTCCCAGGAGGGAAGGGAGGAGAGGGCCACCAAGCAAGGCCACGGAGGCGTGAGAGAACAGCCCTGCATTCTGTAGTCATGGACCAAGCCCTCACCATGCGCCAAGTACCGCTACGTCTCCTGGGGTCGCAGCCACAGGCAAGAGACCAGTGGGGATGCCAGACAGTGAACAGGCACTGGAAGACAGAAGAAGACAGGAGTGGGAACGATCGGGGCTGCTTCCAGGGACCACCCCACTTGGGATGGGGACATTAAGCTGAGACCTGCCCGAATGATAAGCCGGGGCCACAAGAAGGTCCAAGGGAGAGGATGCCAGGAGGAAGCTACTACAAAGGCACGGAGGTGCGTCTGAAGAATGGAAACGAGAAATCTCTTCATCTCTCTCAAGAATGTGTTCAAGAGAGACTCATAGAACACAGAGAGAAGTGTCTACCTCGCGATGCTGAGATCTGACAGGAGTCGTAAGCTTGCAATTTGGGGGAAATCACCGTTCCAGAAACCCCTTACAAACGTCAGGCAACAACTCATCATTTTGACGAGGGTGATTTCCTCGCTCCTGGTCTTCGCCCAGTAGGAAGCCGCAAACTACTTGTCACTAAACTTGCCCACATACATTCAAAGTACTCGTGTGAACTCACAGGTTCTAGTTGCTAAAAAAGTCAACATGAGGAAGTGGGATGGGCCTGGGTACTGTCGGATGCAGAGAACCTATTTCACAGCCTGATAGTTCTTTTGAACTTCACGATAACCATCCTAGACTTTCTGTTTTTAAGCAAGACTTTCACGTGGGTTGATACTGGCGCTGCTAGGTCTCGCTGATGGGTGAATTTGCAGTTCAACTGATCAGCAAAAAGAAAGGTTCTTAAAGACCTGGGTTGAGAAGAGAGTTCAGAATTTTAACTGAGGAGGGTCTTCCCCACACAGATTAGGAGGATGGTAGTAGACAGAGTAAAGCATATATCTTCATAAAAATAAAAACCTTTTTAAAAGCGATGCTCCTGTCTATGAAGTCTGTCATTTTATTGTCATTAATAGATGATACAATTAATAGTAAAATTCCTTCCTCGAGTTGCATTATTGATTGCATGGTGGAAATCCCTTAATTGAATCACTATTGTATTGACAGCACACAAATCCTGTTTGGGTTAATTTTCCCACTTAAGTTCTAAGATAAATGTTAGGTGGTGGAACTTTGGTTTCTGCAAGCTAACATTTTCAAAAATAGGTTTAAATTATAATATAGTGCCAGGAAGCAACGTTTTGATAATATGCTTTCCAATGTTGCATTAAAACAAAATCCGAAATGTATCACATAACCTAACATAATCAACAAATACTGTCCTTCTCTTGGAAGGGCCTAGAGCCGTACTTGTCCCCCACCCCCACCCCCGCCTACCCTCTAAATTAACATATTTTTGCCAAACCTGGTTAACAGCTTAAGTTAATTCTGCCATCCGCAGGACTTACATAAATGCATGGACTTAAAATTAGAATTCAGCTGTTGATTAAATTAGGAGGTAACCTCTTTCCGCGGAGCTCCAACACTTTAAAATCCACAACAAAAATAGTAGGCCAGCTGCCCACACACCAAGGAGAGCCCCTCATTAGATGTCATTTGCATTCCATTAACCACCGAGCATTGGGTCAGTCCCTGATAATCAGGCGTCTGCCTCATTCTTTTTTGTGTTCATTAGCAGAGAAAGAAGGACTTCATGAAGATCTTGTGATCAGTGACAACTCACCTGGCTGTTTCCGGGGAGGCACCACTCTGGACCACTTCAGAGCCGGAGCTGGTGGGAGGCTGCCCAGCGAGCTGCCGAGGGCCCTTCTCCGGCGCCTTTGGCTCGGTGGGCTTTGTTAGCTCAAGATTAGAAGGAGTTAATTGCTTCAAGATTGCTGGGAGATTAGGTTACTGGGTGGGATGTATCTATGTAAGCATGTGTCAGCGCTAGTTAGAAGATAGGAGACGCTAATTTTAATAAACTTATGAAAAGAAGAATTAATTTGTCATTACACTGGGAATCTTATTTTATTAACTTAATTTGAAAATGTAAAGCTGTCTGAAATGCCAGATTTTCACTCACTTTCCTTTGAATATGTATGAATCCCAGATTAGCTGATGTGCAACACTGTTCACTCATTCCGAGTTTTTTCCCCTGGAATTCCCCCCCCCCCCAACTCAGTTTGCTAATGGGTCTGGCTCTGAGGGACTGGGTTGGCTACAGTGACCTCTGGGTCCTCGTCTTGTGGCACATGGTCTCTCAGAAACCCATGGGCCCTCTGGTCACGAGGGGAGACTCCCCCTGTTTCTGCTTCCTCCCCTCTGGGCGCTAGCCGTATCCAACTGCTCTCTGTAGCTGGTACCCACAAAACAGGACGGGGAGCACAGTAAGCACAGGAGGGAACTGGGAGGACCAGTTCCTGAACCACAGCCACCAGAGACGTTTTCTAAAGGCCTGGCTGGCATTGTATCGCTGTTGGAGGGCGGGGTCCCAGTTGCCTTCATCTTCCGTATTCTTAGGGACAGGCTTGTTCGTTGAGCACTTACTATGTGCCAGAAACTACTCTAAGCACTTTGTTCTTATTACCTCTTTTTATAACCAACACAGACAGTAAGGACTACATTATCCCCATTTTTCAGGTGAAGAGACTGAGGCACAAGGAGATTCAGTAACTTGCCTGAAGGGGACACAGCGAAAAGAGCCGACTGGCCACCCGAGTGCCCTCCCTCCCCACCACTGCCCTCTCCGTGTCTGTGACACAAGTGAGGGGGGCTGAGTGTGTGACAGTCTAGAGAGGGGAGTCGGGGGGACTCATTCCGTGCCTGCAGCGGGTAGGAGCTGCCCCAGTGGGCTGTGGCCAGGGGAAATGTGGCCTCGGTGTCATCAGCGCTTCTGCAGTTTTGGGGTTTTATCTCAACCTCCAAAAGAGTTCGGAAATGTGATGTTTTAAATAAAATCTCCTGACCTTTCAATGTTTGTTCAAAGATTAAAAAAAAATACTCTACCGACCAAATCACAAAAATGTGGACAATTATTGGTGACCCCTGTGAAAAAGGGGGGAGCTTTTTCAGGCCAGTTTTCCTCCCAAAGCGCCTTGTGAACAGGTAGGTACTCAGGAAATAGCTGATGGACCAATGTGCAGGTACAAGAATCCCCAGGGGGTGTCCCTAGCCTCAGGGACACTATAAAACGCTGATTCTTAGGGAGTGGGCCTCGGAGACTCCACCCCCCCCCCCTACACACACACACACACACACCCCAAGAGGCCTTCCATCTCGGTACAATGACCTGCCCTTGCTGGAAATCTCCTGAGGGCAGGAAGCTTGTTGGGGTCACGGTGATTACAATTCCAGCAGAAACCACTGGAACCCTCTTCTTTCCCGGCTGGGGTTAACATGCTTTTGGCTAAAAATAATCTTCCAAGTATTTAACAACCCTATAGACACCGAAGGGTTCAAGCCTGGTTCAGAAGAGCCACTAAGGCTCCCCATAACACCACAGTTGTCCTGCTTGGCCTGTCCCCTGCCATTCTGTTGCTAAATATTTTAGTGTCACCTCTGCAAAAATTAAGGTCTACAGGTAAAGAGAATAGAACCCTTCCTCCCTCTCTTTGCCTCCTTTTCCCTCCCTCCCTCCTTCCCCTCGTTCCTTCCTTTTAAGCAGGTCCCAGCTAGGTTCCAGTACCCAAGTCCACCCAGCTCTCTGCATCACGGGCAGCAAAGAAGATTCAGTCAAGTCCAAGGGAAGCAGGCGGTGGCAGACAAGGGTGCCCTACAGAGAAGCTCAAATCAAGACAGCCTGTGCTCGGAGGAGACCTTGTGTCTCCCTCCGGTGAATGCGGCCCTAGGGGAGCTGCCCAGGTGGGCTAAGACCCGAGGGGTTTTACAACTCAGACCCAAACTGGGCATTTACCAATGCCAAAATTGCCTTTCCTAATGACTTCATATTGGCAATATCCTAAACAATTCTGATGATCTCTTTAACCTGTAGTCAAAAGGTTAGAAGGATGCAAGCTCTCTGCATTAAAAAAGAAAGAGAGAGAGAGAGAGAGAGAGAGGGAGGGAGGGAGGGAGGGAGGGAGAGGGAGAGGGAGAGGGAGAGGGAGAGGGAGAGGGAGAGAGGGAGAGGGAGAGAGAGACAAAGGTGAGTAGGCAAAGGAAAGGAGTAAGACAGCTAGCTGCCCCTGAGACAAGGGACGCTGGCCCCTCACTCGCAAATGAGTCTATTGTGAAGAGGATGGGTGGAAATAGTGAGTCATCCTTTTAAAAATTCCTTCAAAATTTTGAATTAGAGCACAGGTCTCCATGCAATTAAAATATTTCGGTCACATTTAATCACTTATTGCTACAAAACTGGACATAGACTCGGTTCATGCGATTCACTGATTTCTAAAGGACCATGAAGTAATCATTGAGAGGTTAGGAGCCAGAGGCTGGAGGCAGGTGAGACTCTGTTGAGCACCTGAGCTCTAAAGATAGATCCCAGGAGAGAAGTGGCTTGCAGACTATCATTGATTTCCTTATATTTTGACCTTTGTTGAAGAGGCAGAGCCCAAAGGAGATTATAAAAGGCTAAAAATAAATGATGCATGTGTTTATTCGTAACAAACAATCATCGCTGAATTGCAGGACGGGTCCTGGCAGAGTTGCACCCCACCCCCACCCCCAAGGTGCACCGTGTTTTCACTACTGTTTTGCTGAAGTTCTGGTGTGACCATTTGGTTTCCGGTGTCCCAGTTTTCTCAGGGAAAAAAAGTGCTGTTTCTCACCTCCCTTCCCTAATAATAAACCTTTTAGTCCAAATATACTGTGGATGAACATTTTCTGAGGACTCTAGCTACTTTCTCAAGAGAGTTTATTTAGTTATTTAGAGATACATTTTCTGCCCCTAACGTAGGCTGGGCCACAAACACAGAAACACTAATTTTATTCAATACGTGTTTGTTAACTGTCTCCTAAGTGTGGGGCATGGACCGGCAGTTAGAAAATAATGTGGTCAGTAGAGTCACCCAGACATCTGTTCACTGTCTGTTATGAGAGCCTGGAGCAGGGAGGGAGGGAGG
>PVJL010020780.1:0-11504 GCA_004026885.1 Lyroderma lyra
GAGAAAGGGGAGGGGGTGGGAGAGGAGGGGGGGGAAGCTAAATATAAGGTGATGGAAAGAGAAGTCACATTAGGTGGTGAACTTATTATACATCAAGTTGACAATGCACTGTAGAATTGTATGCCTGAAACCTATGTAATCCTTGCTAACAGATGTCACCCCAATAAGTCTAACAATAAAAATGAATTTAAAAAAAAAAGAAAGATAGGTTCAAGAGCTATGTAATAGGATGTGAAGAGATTAAAAAGTACAAATTGGTAGTTACAAAATAATCGTGAGGATGTAAATTACAGCATAGGAAATGTAGTCAGCAATATTGTAATAAGAATTTATGGTGCCTGGTGGACACTAGAGTTATCAGGGGAATTTGATTTTTTTTTTTTTTTTTTTGCTTTTTGGTATGTGGGTAGCTCCCCGGCTGGGAATCGAACCCAGGCCACAGCACTGACAGCACCAGCGCCAAAGCCTTAAGCCACTATACCACCAGGGAACTCCCCAGATTTTTTTAAGTTATATAAATGTCTAACCACTATGTCATACACCTGAAACTAACATAATATTGAATGTCAACTGTAACTGAAAAAATTTTTTAAGTTTAATAAATAAACTTAATGATGGTTTACGTAATGTGCCAATTTAACCAGGGTAAGGAATGCCCCCAGTTAAATGATGGCTACTAAAACATTTCTGAGTTTGTCTCTGAGAGTATTTCCTGAGGACATTAGCATTTAAATCTTTAGACTGAGTAGAGAAGCTTTCTTCACAATGCCAATGGGCAACATCAAATCCACTGAGGGCCTGAATAGAACAAAAAGAGAGGAAAGGTAATTTGCTATTTTGCTTGAGCTGGGACACCAATATTCTCCTGCTATCAGGCCTCTATGCTTCTGGTTCTCGGGCCTTCAGAATCAGATTGAATTATATCACTAGCTTTCTCAACTCTACAGATTGCTGAGCCTCCATAATTGAATTAGCCAGTTCCTATAATAAATCACCACTATTACACATCTACGTATATATCTAATTGGTTCTGTGTCTCTGGAGAATCCTGGCTAATACAAAATTTTCTAAAAATCTCAACACCCTCTTACAAGCTGACCCATGTTTAATCTTTGAGGAAAATTTTGATGTGCACAAAAGTTTTTATGTACAAGTTGCCTAAAACAAAAAGTAAACAAAGTAGCCAATGATCTGCTTTTCTTAATTGATATGAGTAGACTTACAAACATCAGACTCAATGATTGTCTTCCTGATTTAGGCCAAAAAAGGGAAAAGCCTATGGAGAAATATATAGACCTATAAGAGATCAGGCACTCTATTCTTGGAAGAGAACCAGAAGATGCAAAAATGTGATTGGAAAAGACTAATTGGCAGGATCCTAAAAATTATTTTAAAATGATAGGATTTCTAACACTCTCAGATCCTCCCTCTGACCCAACCTGCAAGTGTAATATTATTTATATCCATTGGTGGCTGTTTCTGTTTCCTTATTCTTTTCTTTCCTTTTTTCTATTCTTTCTTTCCCTTTCAATATAACATATATGAGGGTGGTCCAGAAAGTGTTTAGCCATGTAATATAAAAAATAGAGGCATTTATGGCTAGATTTTTTTTTTGGACAGCCCTTCTATAATTTCTTAACTTAATATACTCATATAATTGGTGATATTTTAAAACTGAAGTTGATAGCTCTAAATTTGAAGTTATATGCTTGCATATTTCTGTATTTCTAACTAGACATGCATATTTATATCTTTACAAATGTATATTAAAAATAACTTTTAAATCAATGAAAACAAAGAAAGTGATTCAATAGTTTAAAAATATAGATGTTTAAACATTCTTTGTTTTGGCTTTTGCAATACTTTAAATAATTTTATACAAAGCAGCTTTCCTCTAAAAAGTGGATAAAGGTTTTAATAAGCAAGTTTCTTACAGCTTCATGTTTTCATTATATTACCTGTAACTATATATTATTCTGCCTTTGTGTCATATAATTGGTGATATTTTAAAACTGAAGTTGATAGCTCTAAATTTGGAGTTATATGCTTGCATATTTCTGTATTTCTAACTAGACATGCATATTTATATCTTTACAAATGTATATTAAAAATAACTTTTAAATCATACCTTCTCTGATAATTTTTCTTTATTTTATCCTTCCCCAAATAAGTCCTTAATTTCAAAATAATAAAAATGCTAAGATGTCTCTACACTTAAAAATTTTTTTCTTTAGATGACCTTATTTATCTTAAAGATATTTTTATTGTTAAATTTATTGGGGTTACATTGGTTAGTAAAAATTACATAGGTTCCAGGTGTACAATTTTACAGTACATTGTCTAAGTGTTGCATATGTGTTCACCATCCAGAGTCAGGTCTCTTTGCATCACCATATATTTGACTCCTCTGTCCTCTTCTCCCACAACCATTTTCTTTTATCCTCAGTCAACCCCTAAACTATTGACTATGTCCATGAGTTTTTGTATCTTTGTTACTCTCAGTTTTATATTTTGCATAGAAGTTAAGTCATATGGTTCTTTGTGTTTTCCGTCTGGCTTATTGCAATTAGCATGATAATATCTAGGTCCACCCATATTGTCACAAATAGCAGTAATACATCTTTTCTTATATATAGCTGAATAATATTCCATTATATATATGTACCACAGCTTGTTTATCCAGTCATCTATGCAAGGGCACTTTGATTGTTTACTATGACTTGGCCACTGTGAACAGTGCTGCAATAAACATTGGGGTACATATATGTTACTTTTCCCACTTTTCTGAGGAACCTCCACACTGCCTTCCATAGCAGTTGTACGAATTTGCAATCCCAACAGAAATGTGCCAGGGTTGCTTTTTCTCCACAGCCTCTCCAGCACTTGTTATTCCTTGTCATGTTGATAATAGCTATTCTAATGACGTGGGGTGGTATCTCATTGTGGTTTTGGTTAGCATTTCCCTAATAAGCAATAAAGTTGAGCATTTTTTCATATATCTGTTGGCCATTTGTATGTCTTCCTGAGAGAAATGTCTGTTCAGGCCCTCTGCCCACTTTTTAACAGGACTGTTTGTTTTTTTGTTGTTGAGTCATATGAATTCTTTATATATTTTGGATATTGGCTCCTTATCAGAGGCACTGTTTGGAAATATTTTCTCCTATTTGGTGGGTTGTCTGCTTTGTTGATGGTTTATTTTGCTGTGTAGAAGATTTTTAGTTTGATATACTCCCATTAATTTATTTTTGCTTTTACTTCCCTTGTCTTTGAGGTCAGGTTCATGAAATCTTCTCTGAACCCAAGATCTCTAAGTTTAGAAGCAGTGTTTTCTTGCATATATTTTATTGTTCTGTGTATTGTTTGGAGATCTTTATTCCATTTTGAGTTAATTTGGGTGCATAATAACAGTTCAAAGTTTTAGATTCATTCTTTTGCATGTGGTTTTTCAATTTTTCTAGTACCATTTACTGAACAGACTTTCTTTTGCCCATTGTATATTTTTCTCTCCTTTGTCAAAAATTATTTGTTTATATATTTGTGGGTTTATTTCTTGGTTTTCAATTCTGTTCCATTGTTCTGTTTGCCTCTTTTTCTGCCAATATCATGTTGTTTTGGTTATTGATGCTTTCTATTACTAGTATAGATTGAAATTGGGGAGTGTGAAACCTTCAGCCTTATTCTTTACATGTAAGATTGCTTTGGCTACTCATGGTCTTTTCTGGTTTTATATGAATCTGATCACTTTGTAATCTATTTCTTGAAGAAATGTCTGTGGGATTTTGATGGGAATTGCATTTAATCTGTATATTGCTTTGGGTAATATGGCCATTTTAACAATGTTAAGTCTTCTGATCCATAAACACAAAATATCTTTCCATTTTTTTGTGTCATCTTCAATTTCTTATAAAAATGTCTTACAGTTTTCAGTGTACAATTTATTCATATTTTTAAGTTAATTCCTAGGTTTTTCATCCTTTTATTGCAATTCTAAAAGGTAATGATTTTCTCATTTATTTTTCCTGAAGATTTGTTGTTGGTATATAAAAATGCTATTGATTTTTGTACATTAATTTTGTATCCTGCAACTTTACTGTATTCATTTATTGTTTTTCACAACTTTCTGGTGGAATTTTTGGAATTTTCTATGTAAAGAATCATGTCATCTGAAAATAGTGAGTTTGACTTCTTCTTTCCCAATTGGGATACCTTTCATTCCTTTCTCTTGCCTGATTGCTCTGGCTAGAAATTGCAGTACTTTATTGAATAACAGTGACTACAGGAAGCATCCACGTCTTGTTCCTTATTATAGGAGAATAGGGATCAGCTTTTTCCCATTCACTATGATATTAGTTGAGGGTTTGTCATACATTGCCTAATTATTATGTTGAGGTATTTTCCTTCTATACATATTTTATTCAGTGTTTTGATCATAAATAGATGTTGTATCTTGTTGAATTCTATTTCTGCATCAATTGATATGGTTATCTTACAGGTTCTTTATAGGGTGTATCGCACTGATTAATTCGCATATGTTGAAATATCCTTACACTTGATTGTGGTGTCTAATTTTCTAAATGCATTGTATTCTGTTTGCTAATATTTTGTTTAGGACTTTGAATCAGTGGTCATCAGAGATATTGGTCTATAGTTGCCTATTTTGTGTTATCTTACCAGGGTATGGCATTAAGGTAATGTTGGATTGATAGAATAAGGTAAGAACTGTTGCCTCATTTTTAATTTTTTGGAAGAGTCTGAGGAGGATAGGTGTTAATTCTTTTAATTCTTGATAAAACTTGATAGTAAGACCATCTGATCCAGAGCTTTTGCTTATGGGGATGTCTTATATGATTATCTCATATTTTCTTACCATTTATTTGTGTATTTAGATTATCCAGTTCTCTTTGGTTCACTTTAGGTAGTCTATATGTTTCTAGAATCTTGTCCATTTTTCTATGTTTTAAAATTTGGTGTCATAAAGCCCTTCATAATATTTTTTATAATCTTTTGTATTTCTGTGGTATCAGTCATAATTTGTACCCTTTCATTTCTAATTTTCATTATTTGTTTCTTCTTTTTGTCCTTTGGTTAGCCTAGCCAGCAGTTTGTTGATTCTATTGATTTTTTTTTAGAGACGCAACTCTTTGTTGCATTCATTTTTTCTATTGTCTTTCTGTTCTCAATTTTGTTTAGTTTTGCACTAATTTTTATTATTTCTTTCTGCTAACTTTGGTTTTCTTCTGTTCTTTTTTTACTAGCTCTTTAAGATGAAATGTTTATTTCTCATTCTTTTTGTTTCTTAAATAGCTTGTAATGATAAAAATTTCTCTCTTATTATTGCTTTCACTGTGTCCCAATAATTTTGATAAATCTATTTTCATTTTTATTAGTTTTTATTTTTATTTATTCTTTTATTTCTTCTCTGATTTAGTCATTTTTCAATAATATGTTGTTTAATCTCTATATATATGGAATTTTTTCTTTTTTCCATTTGCAGTTGATCTCCGATTTCAAAGCTTTGTCATCTGAGAATACACTTGCTGTAATTTCAATCTTTTTAAATTTGCTGAGGCTATTTTGTGTCCCAGCATATCGTTTATCCTTGATAATATTCCATGTGCACTAAAAAATAATGTATAGTCTTGTGTTGTAAGATGGAGTGTCCTATAAATGTTGATTATGTCCAATTGCTCTCATGTATCATTTAAAGCTGATGTTTGCTTATTTACTTTCTGCTTGAATGATCTTTCCATAGTTGTCAAGTGGGTGTTTATATCCCCTACTATAATTGTTTTTATTAGTTTCCTCTTTTAGGTCTATTAGTACTTGCTTAATATATTCTGTTGCTTCCTTATTGGGGGCATATATAGTAATGAGTATCATGTCTTGTTGTTGTTGTAGTGTCCCTTTTATCATTCTGAAATGTCCATACTTGTCTCTTATTACCTTTTTTCGTCCTGAATTCTGTTTTGTCAGATACAGTATGGCAACCTATGCTTTTCTCTAGATGCCATTTGCTTGGAGTATTCTTTTCCACCCTTTTACTCTGAGTCTGCATTTGTCCTTGTGGCCGAGGTGTGTCTCTTGGAGACAGTCTATGGGTGAGTTTTGTTTTTTAATCCATTCTGCTACTATGTGTCTTTTATTGGTGGGTTCAGTCCACTTACATTTAGTGTAATGACTGATATATAAGGATTTCATATGGCTATTATTTCTCCCTAAAAGGAGAGTATTTTGGTCTTGTCCCAACTCTTCCCCATGTATTTTAACTTTTTTGTTTCAGGTTGAAAAGTCTCTTTCAGTATTTCTTTAAATGTCAGCTTTGTACTGGAGAACTTTCTCAGCTTCTGCACGTCTGAAAAGGTCTTTATTCCTCCTTTATATCTAAAAGATATCATTGCTGGATAAATTATCCTTGGCTGTTGGTTTCTCTCCTTTAATATTTTAAATATTTGATGCCACTCCCTCCTGGCTTCTAGAGTTCTTGCCGAGAAGTCTAATGATATTCTTACTGGCTTTTTCTTTAAAGGTTATAAAAAACTTTTCTTGGCTGCCTTTAGAATTCTTTCCTTTTCTTTGATTTTTGACATCGTCAATATAATGCATTTTGAAGAAGATCTGCTATAGTCCAAGTAGCTAAGGGTTCTTCTTTTATTTATTTTCATTCAAGTTTTTTTAATAGATCTAGAAAGTTCTCATCTAGTATTTGTTTAAATAAGCTCTGTGTAAATTTCTGCTCTGCCTCTTCTAGTATCCTGTTGTTCTGATGTTGTTCTTTCTAATGGTATTAGAAATCTCTTGTATGGCCCTTTCACTTTTTTTTCATTCTTGAATCTTGCACTTATTTTTTCTGTGACATTTCAATGTTTCTGTCTTTGATATTGCTGATTCTTTCCTTTATTTGGTCAGCCATGTTTCCTATGCTAGTGAGTTCATTTTTCAATTCTTTTATTTCATTGTTTATCCTCAGAATTTCTATTTAGTTTTTATTTATAGTTTCAATTTCTTTGTTAAAGTATTCCTTTTGCTCACAGATTTCCCTTCAGAAACCATTTAGCTGTGTCTGAGTACCCTGTCAACAATCTTTAAGTTTTCTGTGTGTGTCAAGAATTGCAATCTTGAATTCTGTGTCATTGAAATTTTCATATTTGTAAGTTCATTTTCTGAAGAGTTTTATTTCTTTCTGAGCAGCTTTGAACCCTAATGTGCTCATTGTATCATATGTGTTTCTTTTCCTGGACATGAGAAATTTATCTCCTGGCAGATATGGAAAGGTCTTTCTTTTGCTTTCCCTTTGGTGTCCTGCAGTACCTTACAGTATTTTCTTTTGGTTATTCAGTAATCTCACTCTGGGGGCTTTCCTGGAAGGTGATTTTCACTTCTTTGACCCAGTCACATTGGTCTTGATGTTCTCAATGTGCCTTCTTTTTGGAAAAATATGGTGCACAAAGGTATGCTGTACCTCTGAGGTCAGTGCAGGGTAAAACTGCTGCACCCATGTTCTGCAGTTTCCCTGAGATTTCTTGCCAGTTTCCAAAGGGGCAGAGTCTGTTGTTAGGGGTGCAGTTTTTTGCTACTAGGATAATGGCAGTTTGCCTTTATTAGCTGGCAGTACAGCAGGAACTAGGTGGAGTTGTGGCAGATGAACTTTGGGAGATAGTGAAAGCAGCCAGTCTCTATGTCTATATTTTCAGCCTGGGGGAGAAGTATGCTGGTTACCCTGAGTTTGTTACCCTATGCCCTTGCTCCGCTGTTTTCCATCTGTAGAGCACTGGGCAAAGCCAATTTGCTATGCACAGAAAGCACCAGAAGGGCCTGGGCAGACAGGTGCATGCCAAAGTGCACGGGACAGGCTCAGGTTGGCATGCAATGAGAGCACCAGATGGGTATCTGCTGAAACAAAAGAGCACTGGGCAGATGCATACTGAAATAAAACAGCATTGGGCATGCGTCTGTTGGCACATGCCAGGAGCACTGGGCAGCCCAGGTGGGTGGGCAAACACATAAACCAAAGAGTGCCAGGCAGTCCTGAAATGGCGTGAGCCTAAAGCACTAGGCAAGTGTGCTCCAACTCAAGAGTACTGGGCAGGCCCACATTAGGGCTCTGCCTTTTTCTTTTCTCCTGAGCCCACATTTTACCCAGGACTGTGATTTGCTCTGGTCAGCTTTTTCACAGCAGCTGGCTCTCAGTTTCAAACTCACCAGGACCAATTTGCAGTCAAACCAGTACAACCACTCCTGTTAGCTATGGAATCTATTTGTAGCTAAGAATCTATTCTTGCCCAGGGCAGCTTAGCACCCTTTGTTGAGTCTCTAACCCACCCACGGTGAGACATTCTGGCATTCTGATTGGGGTCCCAGTGCATCATAGCTTGATTTGAATTTTAACTTGTCAACATTCTCATGGGACTTAGGCAGCCCATGCTCCACTCTTGTTGGCTTTCTGTCTTCAGCCTGCCCAGGGTTTGTGCTGCACTTCATCCCATGTCTTCTGACACCCACCTCATTCCTTCTTCTGCCAGCCCTGGGTTGCATTACACACCCCTGTCTCCTTTCTGCTCCTTTCTTTCCTCTCCCATTTCACCTACTTTCTCTGACCTTCAGGTGTTTTCTTGCAATGTGCGGATCTCTTAGCTCAGTGTTTCCTCCATTAAATCCCAAATATTCAATTGTATTTTCCAGGAGAGGTTTCGAGGATCTCCTTTCATGCCACTATTTTAGGTCCCTACTCCCATCATAAATACTTCTATGTACTTTTTGAAAAGATAATAGGAATAATAAAGTTTGTTTCACATTCTCCAAATTTTAATTAACTTTATTGGGAGAGTTTTATTTTTATTCATATTTGAATAAATATATAAAAAGTATATTTTTTGAGATTAAATGAAGCATATTCATGCTTATATTCAAAGATAGACACAAAAACTGTATTCATAATATATATTATGGAATAAGCTAAAGATATTTAAGATGTATTAAGGTTTTCACTGTCCATATTTCATTCTTAATAACAGGATACTAACAACATAATCACAATTACAATTTCAAATTTTCTTAGAGTTAATTATATTATATATTAATTGAAAATTTTATTTTTCTCCATTCTAATGTTCTTTAACATGATAAACTTGTTGTATCTGTTTAGAATTATTACTAAAAAGTTAAGACTTCCTTCCCTTACCAGACAACTATTTACCTTCTACAAATAATATGAACAGTGGAAATGGAATATTTTACAAACATCGTCAGAGAAAAGATGACCCTGATGCTTACTGGAGTATATTTCTCTGGTACTATTAACAACCACTGGAACAGTGAATCTCCAAGAAATTGATCTTTGCATGCATGTTTCCAGTTAACAATATAGACCTTTGTCCTGTTTCCAAATAAAGTAACTAGAAAACACACACCCATTGGAATCTTAAACTGAGGAAACCTAAGAATCCTGCAGAAGGAAGTGATCCTGAGAAGACAACAGGTAACTCAAAATTATTGGATTAGCAGATAATGACACAAAGTGCACAGCCTGTAGCCAAGAAAACAAAACAAGATTAGTATTTAATATCTATGTTCTCTTTCTTTTTTATTTGTTTTACTACAAATCTTGCTATTACAATTTCATGAGTTTCAGTGGGGACCTAAATGCTTTTCAACACATTTAAATCTATTTTTACAGTAATCATAAACTCTCAATAGTGTTTCTCTGCTACCTAATGTAAAACAATGCTTGTGTGTGTGTGTGTGTGTGTGTGTGTGTGTGTGTGTGTTTCAGATCATAGATCCTTCACTGAATTTAACCAATTGCTAGGTTTTTCATCCCACACACAATCCAAATTAATTATTAACTAATTTCTGTAAACACTTAAGAAGACATATTTTATTACAAAATTGCCTCCTGGTATTTATATTTTTCTCACATCATGATCCTCGAACTTTAGTATTTTTTTTAATTCATTTTTATTGTTAGACTGATTGGGGTGACATCTGTTAGCAAGGATTACATAGGTTTCAAGAATACAATTCTACTGTGCATTATCAACTTCATGTATAATAAGTTCACCACCTTATGTGACTTCTCTTTCCATCACTTTATATTTAGCTTCCCCCCTCCTCTCCCACCCCCTCCCCTTTATCCCCTCCCTAACCCACTTATCCCCAAATAAACATTAAACTATTGATTGTGTCCAAGGGTTATTTATTTGTTCATTTCTTTTTTTCGTTGCTTTCAGTTTTATATTCCACATATGAGTGAAATCATGCAGTTCTTTGTTTTTTCTGTCTGGCTTATTTCACTCAGCATGATGATCTCCAGGTCCATCCATTTTGTTGCAAATGGCAATATTTCATCTTTTCTTACAGCTGAGTAATATTCCATTGTGTATATGTACCACAGCTTCTTTATCCAGTCAGCTCTCGCAGGACACTTCGGTTGTTTCCATGTTTTGGCCACTGTGAACAGCGTTGCAATGAACATTGGGGTACATAAGTCTTTGCAGATGAAGGTTTTCAAGTTCTTTGGGTAGATCCCCAGAAGAGGGATTGCTGGGTCAAATGATAACTCCATTCCCAATTTTCTGAGGAACCTCCACACTGCCTTCCACAATGGTTGTACCAGTTTGCACTCCCACCAGCAGTGTACCAGAGTTCCTTTTTCTCCACATCCTCTCCAGCACTTGTTATTCCTTGTCTTGTTGATAATAACCATTCTCACAGGTGTGAGGTGGTATCTCATTGTGGTTTTGATTTGCATTTCCCTGATAGCTAATGAGGATGAGCATTTTTTCATATGTCTGTTGGCCATTTGTATTTTTTCATGGGAGAAGTTCCTGTTTAGTTCTTGTGCCAACATCTTAATTGGGTTGTTTGTTTTTTTTGTTGTTAAGTCTTATTAGTTCTTTATATATTTTACATATTAGACCCTAATCTGATGCGTTATTGGCAAATATTTTCTCCCATTCAGTTGGCTGTCTCTTTGCCTTGTTGATGGTTTCTTTTGCTGTGCAGAAGCTTTTTAGTTTGATATAGTCCATTCATTTATTTTTCCTTTTACTTCCCTTGCCTTTAAGGACAGGTTCATGAAGTCTTCCTTGAGTCCTAGGTCTATAAGTTTAGTACCTATGTCTTCTTCTATAAAATTTATGGTTGCAGGTCTTATATGAAGGTCTTTAATCCATTTTGAGTTAATTTTTGTATACGGAGAGAGTTCACAGCTCAGGTTCATTCTTTTGCATGTGTTTTTCCAGTTTTCCCAGCACCACCTACTAAGAAGGCTGTCTTTTCCCCATTGTATGTTTTTTGCTCCTTTAAAGAAAATTATTTGTCCATATATTTGTGGGTTTTTTTCTGGGTTCTCAGTTCTATTCCATTGGTCTCTATTTCTGTTCTTCTGCCAGTACCAAGCTGTTTTGACTATTGATGCTTTGTAATATAAATAGAAGTCAGGAAGTGTAATGCCACCAGCCTTATTCTTTTTATGTAGTATTGCTTTGGCAATTCGAGGTCTTTTA
>PVJL010020781.1:0-11503 GCA_004026885.1 Lyroderma lyra
CCCCACAAGTTGTTACCTTTTAAGTATTTGTATTGGGCTACATTCAAAGCCATCCTGGGCCACAGGTTGGTCAGGCCTGCCTTATAGGAAGCTCGTTGGATATTTTACTTCTAAAACATTGGAGAAAAGTTTTAAAATTCATTTTTATTGTTAGACTTATTGGGGTGACATCTGTTAGCAAGGATAACATAGGTTTCATTCATACAATTCTACAGTGCATTGTCAACTTATTGTACAATAAGTTCACCACCCAGTGTGAGTTCTCTTTCCAACACCTTATAATTAACTTCCCCTCCGTCCTCCCACACCCCCTCCCTTTTTCCCCTCCCTAACCCACTCATTCCCAAATAAACATTTAACTATTGATTATGTCCATGGTTTGTTTGTTTGTTTGTTCATTTCTTTTCTCTTTGTTCATTTCAGTTTTATATTTCACATATGAGTGAAATCATACAGTTCTTTGTTTTTTGCGTCTGATCTATTTCACTAAGTATGATGATCTTCAGGATCATTCATTTTGATTCAAATGACACTATTTCATCTTTTCTTATAGCTGAGTAATATTCCATTTTGAATATGTACCACAGCGTCTTTATCCAGTCATCTGTCGCAGGGCACTTTGTTTATTTCCATGTTATGTCCACTTTGAACAGTGCTGCAATGAACATTTGGGGACATAAGTCTTTGTGGACAAAGGTTTTCAGGTTTTTTGGGTAGACTCCCAGGAGACGGATTGCTGGTTCAAATGGGAACTGCATTCCCAGTTTTCTGAGGAACTTCCACACTGCCATCCACAGTGGTTGTAATAGTTTTCATTCCAATAGCACTGTACCAGAGTCCCTCTTTCTCCACATCCTCTCCAGCTCTTGTTATTTCTAGTCTTGTTGGTAATAGCCATTCTAACAGGTGTGAGGTGTGAAGTCATTGTGATATTGATTTGCATTTCCCTGACAGCTAATGAGGTTGAGCATTTTTTCCTTTGTCTGCCGGCCATTTGTTCTTCTCCGTGGAAGAAGTGCCAGTTTAGTTCTTCTGCCCAGTTTATAATTGTGTTGTTTGTTTTTATGTTATTGAGCCTTATTAGTTCTTTATATATTTTAGATATTAGACCCTTATCTGATGCGTTATTTCCAAATATTTTCTCCCATTCAGTTGACTGTCTCTTTGCCTTGTTGATGGTTTCTTTTCCTTTGCAGAAGCTTCTTAGTTTGATAAAATCCCATTCATTTATTTTTGCTTTTACTTCCCTAGCCGTTGAGGTCAGGTTCATGAAGTCTTCCTGGAGTCCTAAGTCTATAAGTTTAGTACCAATGTTTCCTTCTATACAATTGATTGTTGCAGGTCTGATATGAAGGTTTTTAATCCATTTTGAGTTAATTTCTGTATATGGAGAGAGTTCACAGCTCAAGTTCATTTTTTGCATATATTATTCCAGTTTTCCCAGCACCACCTACTAAAGAGGCTGTCTTTTCCTCATTGTATGTTTTTTGCTCCTTTATCGAAAATTATTTGTCCATAAATGTGTGGGTTTGTTTCTGAGTTTTCAGTTCTATTCCATTGGTCTATATTTCTGGTCTTCTGCCAGTACCAATCTGTTTTGACTCTTGATGCCTTGTAATATTAATTGAATTCAGGGAATGCAATGCCACCACCCTTATTCGTTTATGTAGTATTTCTTTGGCAATTCAAGGTCATTTATGTTTCCATATAAATTTACTAATTCTTTTATCTATTTCATGAAAGTATGATTGAGGGCTTTTCATGGGTATTGCATTAAATACATAGAGTGCTTTAGGAGAATGTCCATTTTAACAATGTTAAATTTTACTATCCATGAACAGGGGATATTTTTCCACCTCTTAGAGTCTGTTTCAATTTCTTTCAAAAGTGTCTTATACTTTTCTGTGTATAAGTGTGACACTCTCTTCATTAACTTAAACCTCAGGTATTTCATTCATTTTGTTTTGATAGCAAAGGGAATTGATTCCCTCATTTCTTTTTCTGTGGATTTGTTGATTGTATATAGGAATGCTGTTGATTTTTTTACATTTATTTTGTATCCTGCGACTTTCCTACGTTTGTTTATTGCTTCTAATAGTTTCCTGGTAGAATCTTTGGAATTTTTTATATTAGGCGTCATGTCATCGGCAAATAGTGACAATTTGACCTCTTCTTTCCAAATTTGGATACCTTTGATTCCTTTCTCTTGCCCGATGGCTGTGGCTAGAACTTCCATTACTCTATTCAATAACAGTGGTGACAGGGGGCATCCCTGTCCTGTTCCTGATTTTAAGGAACAGGCTTCAACTTTTCCCCACTGAGTATGCTCTTAGCCGATGCCTTGTCATATATGGCCTTTATTATGTTGAGATGCTTTCCTTCTATACCTATTTTATTTTGTGTTTTGACCATTTAAGTGGATGCTGTATTTTGTTGAAAGCTTTTTCTGCATCAATGGGAAATGGTCATACGTACTTAATCTTTGATTTTGTTTATGTGGTGTATCACATACACTGATTTTCCAATGTTGAACCATCCTTGTGCTCCTGGGATGTATACCACTTGATCTTGAGATATGATCTTTTTCATGCATCGCTATATTCTGTTTGCTATTATTTAGTTTAGAATTTTTGCATCTTTGTTCATCAGAGATACTGGCCTATAGTTCTCTTTATTTTCATTGTCTTTGCCAGGCTTTGGTATTAGAGGGATGTTGACCTCATAGAACGAGTTAGGAAGTAGTGCTTCTTCTTCAATTTTTTGGAGGAGTCTGAGTAGGATAGGTGATTATTATTCTTTGAATGCTTTGTAAAACTCCCTGGTGAAACAATCTGGTCCATGGCTTTTGCCTTTAGGGAGATTATGGATAGTCATTTTAATCTCTTCACTATGAATTGGTCCATTTACATTATGGAGATCTTCTTGGTTCAATCTAGGTAAGCTATTAGTTTCTAGAAACTTGTCCATTTCTTCTAGGTCGTTAAATTCAGTGGCATAAAGTTCTTTATAAGATTTTCTTACAATCATATGTATTTCTGTGGTATCCGTGATCATTTCTCCCCTTTCATTTCTAATTTTGGATATACGTGTCCTTTCTTTTCATCCTTTGATTAGTCTCGCCAAGGTTTTGTCAATTTTGTTGACTTTCTCAAAGAACCAGCTCTTCATAATATTCATTTTTTCTATTGTCCTCCCGTTCTCTATTTGGATAGCTCTGCTTTAATTTTTATTATTTCTTTTCTTCTGCTGACTTTGGGATTTTTGTGCTCTTCTATTTCTAGTTCTTTAAGATGGTATGTTAAGTTGTTTCCTTGTGATTTTTCTTGTTTCTTAAAACAGGCCTGTATTGGTATAAATTTCCCTCTTATCACTGCTTTCGCTGTGTCCCAATAATTCTGGAATGTTGTATTTTCTTTGTCAGTAATTTGTATATATTTTTAAATCTCATCTTTTATTGTTCTTTTATCAAGTTCTTTTTAAATGAGCTGTTCTTCGTCTGCAGGTATATGTGTTTTTTTCTGCTTTCCTTTTACAGTTGAACTCCAATTTGAAAGCATGGCGGTCTGAAAATACACATGGTATAATTTCATTCATCTTGAATTTGCTGAGGATCCTTTTGTGTCCCAGCATGTGGGATATCTTTTAGAATATTCCATGTGCACTAGAAAAGAAGGAATAATCTCCTTTTGCTGGATAAAGTGTCCTGCCAATATCAATTATGGCCAATTGCTGTAATGTGCCATTCAGTGTTGATGTTTCCTTATTTATTTTCTGTTTGGTTGATCTGTCCATAGCTGTTAGTGCGGTGTTCATGTCTCTCCCAACGATTGTGTATTCATCAGTTTCTCCTTTCAAATCTGTTAGTAGTTTCTTTGTCTATTTTGGTGCATCCTGGTTAGGAGCATATATATTAATTGGAGTCAAGTATAATTATTGTTGTATTGTGCCTTTTATCATTATGTAATATCCGTCCTTGTCTTTTATTATCCCTTTTAACCTGAGGTTTATTTCATTAGGTATAAGTATGGCAACTCCTGCTTTTCTCTGGTCACCCTTTGGTTGAAGTATTGTTTCCCATCCTTTCACTCTCAGTTGAGACAGCACATAGGTAGGTGCTGTTTTTTAATACAGTCTGCCACTGTGTGTCTTTTTAATGGTGAGTTCGGTCCATTAACATTTAGAGTGATGACTGATATAGGAGGATTTCCTGTGACCATTATTTACTTCTTTGTTTGATTTGTTTTATTTTTGTTTCTTTCCTGTTGCCCCAGCTGTGTTCCATTTTCCCTGATGTTTTGTTTCAGGTCGAAGAGACTCTTTTAGTATTTATTGGAGAGCTGGCCTTGCCTTGACATATTCCCACAGCTTCTGTGTGTCTGAGAAGGTCTTTATTCCACTTTCATATCTGAAAAATAATTTTGCTGGATAAATTATTCTTGGCTATGAGTTACTGTCTTTTCAGTTTTTGTATATTGGATTCCATCCTCTTCTGGCTTGCTGCATTTCTGCTGAGAAACAGGATGCCATCCTGATGGATTTTCCTCTAAAAGTTAGGGTTCTTTTTTCCCTGGCTTCTTTGAGAATTCTCTCTTTCTCTTTAATTTTGGATATCTTTAGTACCATGTGTCTTATAGAAGATCTGTCAGGGTCCTTGTTTTCAGGGGACTTGTATTCTTTTTCTACTTGTGGTTCCAGGTCTTTCCATAGGATTGGAAAGTTCTTATCTAGTATTTGTTTGAGTGTGCTCTCTGTAGAATGCTCTACTCATTATTCGATTACTATTATCCTGATGTTGTTTTGTCTCAGGGAGTCAGATAGTTCTTTCAGAATTCTTTACAATCCTTTTGCTTCTATATCCCTCCCTTCCTCTTTCTTACCTGTTTCCATGTTCTGATTTTCAATATCAATAATTATTTCCTCCATGTGGATGGCCCTGTTTCCTATGGCAGTATTTAGTTTCTCACTTCTTTTATTGTCCTATTTATCTCTCACATTTCTATCTCAATCTTCCTTAAGGTTTGAATTTCTTTGTTAAATTTTTTCTTTTGTTCATGGAGTTTTGATTTAAGTCATTCATCTCCTTATTTATGTTGTTTAAATCGGCCATGGTTCTCTGCCAGTATGTTTTCATTTCTGTCAGAGCCTTTAGAATGGCTACTTGAAGTTCTAGATCTAAGAGGTTGTCTGGATAAATTTCCTGATCTTTTTGAGGAATTTTAATTTTAAGAATTTCATCCTGTATGCTGGGTTCTTCCTCATTGACATGAGTGCGTTATGTTCAGTAGTAGTGCACGAAAGCCCAGATTGGTACTTTTGTGGAGTCTTGGTGTAGGGCAGACACAAGGTGGCCCTGCGGGGGGCAATTTTGGGAGAGAGGGGTTGTCTATTTCTTATTTCTCGTCTCCTGCTACTTTTGGAGTCAGTGTGCATTTGTCATGGTCCCTTCACTTTCTGCATTTTGTTTGTTGGGGACGCTGTAGGAAAGGTAAGATGGCAAGAAAAGGCACACTGGGACAACACCTCCTTCTGCCCTATGCTGGGGGAGCTGGGTGATGCGGGCCGAGGCTGCTCCTGCTGGCCGGGGCGAATGCTATGAAAACCGCTTTTCTTTCCAGGCCTGCTCCAGCCACCAATTGTTGGGGCAGTGTCTGGGGATTGAAACTAATTTTAGGAGCCAGGGGCATGCGAGCAGGCATGCACACAAGACAGAACATGTTGTTTTGACACTGCGGTAGAAAGGGAGACTGTTTGTGTTTGTAGCGGGCTGTATGGCATCTGTACCCGAATGCAGGAGCCACAGGAGCAGTGCCAGCAGCAGGTCAACCTTCACAGCGGGCAGGAATGGAAGCCGCAGCCTACTGCAGTGGTCGTGTGCTGTCCGCTTGGCAGCCGGCTAGCCCCTGCAGTGGGCCGCAACCAGGAACTGCGGGCTGCGACCAGGAACCCTAGGCCTGCCCAGGAGGCGTGTGGGCCTGTGTTGTGTTTCCCAAGAGAGCCTAGAGCCACAATGTCGTCTGTGCAGTTCAGAGTCTTTTCTCTGCCCTGCTAACACTCAAAAGTTACAGTGGCTGGCTCCCAAGCTCTGTCCTCAACTCGCCGCTCCAAATTCCAGCTCCACAGCCCAGCTCCCCAACAACTCCCACTGTTCTGCCACTTTGCTAGGGCTTTTCCTGTTGTCACCTCTTGTCCTCTCCCCCTCCCAAGCACTTCACTGGTTCTGGATGGTCACCCCTGATCGGGTCCTGTTGCGATCTGACTTTGATCCCTCCCCTCTCTCCGACTCGCCCCCTTCTCTCCAACCTTCAGGTGTTTACTTGCAATACATGGATTTCTCAGCTGCTCTTTTTGTCAATCAGAGTCCTCTTTCTTGGATCCTGGGGGCCATTCAATTGGGATTTCTGGGAGAGTCTTTAGGGACCTCCTATCCCGTCACTATCTTGCCCTCCAACCTCCAAGCGTTGAAGAGATTTTTATGAACATCAACAAAATTAAAAGATTATATTTAATTTGTGAACCAGCAACAGTTAGTCATGTAATGTCTTCTCTTCTGGTTATTGGATGCCCCTGACTATTGACAGAATGTGAAAAGTTCATGAGGGATCTGAAAATCCAAAGTGGAAAGTTTTATTCAAAGAGAGAAGTATGGGCATGGCAGATTAATGTAGCAGAGTCCAAGGCACAATGTTTCCCTGAACTTTGGGTTAGCTCTTCTTATACTGAAAATGTACAGGCAGATTCTTCAATATCAAGATGTGGTCACCTGTAAAAAATCACAGGTAGAATCAGGCCACAGTAAACTTTTCCTTGCTGCTAGCCAAGCTCAGGTAAGCTCGTTTTCCGAGATCAGGCTCACTGTTGAGAGACCAGTAGCCATATGAGTTCTTTTATTTGTAGCTAACTAAGCTCAGCTAAACTTGGTTCCTGCTAGCACCCTCAAGTTTTTTTGTATTAACTCTTTTACTGTCTAATCACTATCATCTGCCCAAATTCACAGTTCCTTCTGGAGAACATGTGGGACACATAAAAACAATTACTATGCTGGATTTCTTTTAACATCTAACTTTATTTCAACTTTCAAATTTAATTAAAACCTGGCACTATTAGTGTGAAGAATAAAATTTCAATAAAACAAGTGTGTCATCTTTCAGAATTTTCCTAAGAAAAAGCAAAAGAATAATCAAGATTTACCAAAAAGCAAAGGACTAACAGAACTTTGAGTAGAATAGAAGTGTTAAGATAACCAAGTGTTTTGAATTATCACTTTCACTAAAGGACAATCGTTTACGTGAGTGGTAACTATCACTTCGGCTTCCCTGGGTCACATTGGAAATAGAATTCTCTTGGGTAACACGTAAAATACACTAATACTAACAACAGCTCATAATATATAACTAAAAAAAAACACAAGTTGTTACCTTTTAAGTATTTGTATTGGAATACATTCAAAGCCATCCTGGGCCACAGGTTTGTCAGGCCTGCCTTATAGAAAGCTCGTTGGATATGTTACTTCTAAAACATTGGAGAAAAGTTTTAAAATTCATTTTTATTGTTAGACTTATTTGGGTGATATATGTTAGCAAGGATAACATAGGTTTCTTGCATACAATTCTGCAGTGCGTTGTCAACTTATTGTACAATAAGTTCACCACCCAGTGTGAGTTCTCTTTCCAACACCTTATAATTAACTTCCCCTCCGTCCTCCCACAGCCCCTCCCCTTTTTCCCCTCCCTAACCCACTCATTCCCAAATAAACATTGAACTATTGACTATGTCCATGGTGTGTTTGTTTGTTTGTTCATTTCTTATCTCTTTGTTCCTTTCAGTTTTATATTCCGCATATGAGTGAAATCATACACTTCTTTGTTTTTTCCGTCTGACCTATTTCACTAAGTATGATTATCTTCAGGATCATTCATTTTCATTCAAGTGACACTATTTCATCTTTTCTTATAGCTGAGTAATATTCCCTTGTGTATATGAACCACAGCTTCTTCATCCAGTCATCTGTCGCAGGGCACATTTTTGTTTCTATGTTATGTCCACTGTGAACATTGCTGCAATGAACATTGGGGGTCATAAATCTTTTTGGACAAAGGTTTTTCAGGATTTTTGTGTAGACCCCCAGGGGACGGATTGCTGGGTCAATTGGGAACTGCATTCCCATTTTTCTGTGGAACCTCCACACTGCCTTCCACAGTGGTTGTACTGGTTTTCATTCCAACAGCACTGTACCGGAGTCCCTTTTTCTCCACATCATCTCCAGCTCTTGTTATTTCTAGACTTGTTGATAATAGCCATTCTAACAGGTGTGAGGTGATAAGTCATTGTGATATTGATTTACATTTCCATGATATCTAATGAGGTTGAGCATTTTTTCATTTGTCTGCTGGCCATTTGTACTTCTCCGTGGGAGAAGTGCCTGTTTAGTTCTTCTGCCCAGTTTCTAATTGCATTGTTTGCTTTTTGGTATTAAGACTTATTAGTTCTTTATATATTTTTGATATTAGACCCTTATCTGATGCGTTATTTGCAAATATTTTCTCCCAATCAGTTGACTGTCTCTTTGCCTTGTTCATGGTTTCTTTTCCTGTGCAGAAGCTTTTTAGTTTTATAATATCCCATTCATTTATTTTTCCTTTTCCTTCCGTTGCCTTTGAGGTCAGGTTCATGAAGTCTTCCTGGAGTCCACATATATAAGTTTAGTACCAAATTTTCCTTCTATTCAGTTGATTGTTGTAGTTCTGATATAAAAGTTTTTAATCCATTTCGAGTTATTTTCTGTAAATGGAGAGTGTTCAGAGCTCAAATTCATATTTGCATATATTATTCCAGTTTTCCCAGCACCACCTACTAAAGAGGCTGTCTTTTCCTCATTGTAGGATTTTTGCTCCTTTATCGAAAATTATTTATCCATAAATGTCTGGGTTTATTTCTGGGTTGTCAGTTGTATTCCATCAGTCTATATTACTGGTCTTCTTCCAGTACCAAGCTGTTTTGACTCTTGATGCTTTGTAATATTAATTGAAGTCAGGGAATGTAATGCCACCAGCCTTATTCGTTTATGTAGTATTTCTTTGGCAATTCAAGGTCATTTATGTTTCCATATAAATTTACTAATACTTTTATATATTTCATGAAATTATGATTGTGGGATTTTGATGGGTATTGCATTAAATATGTAGATTGCTTTAGGAGAATGTCCATTTTAACAATGTTAAATTTTACTATCCATGAATAGGGAATATTTTTCCACCTCTTAGAGACTGTTTCAATTTCTTTCAAAAGTGTCTTATACTTTTCTGTGTATAAGTGTGACACTCTCTTCATTAACTTAAACCTCAGGTATTTCATTCATTTTGTTTTGATACCAAAGGAAATTGATTCCCTCATTACCTTTTCTATGGATTTGTTGTTTGTATATAGGAATGCTGTTGATTTTTTACATTTATTTTGTATCCTGCGACTTTACTATATTCGCTTATTGCTTCTAATAGTTTCCTGGTAGAATCTTTGGAATTTTTTATATTAGGCATGATGTCATCGGCAAATAGTGACAATTTGACCTCTTCTTTCCAAATTTGGATACCTTTGATTCCTTTCTCTTGCCCGATTGCTGTGGAACTTCCATTACTCTATTCAATAACAGTGGTGACAGGGGGCATCCCTGTCTTGTTCCTGATTGTAAGGAATTGGCTTCATCTTTTCCCCATCGAGTATGCTGTTAGCCGAGTACTTGTCATATATGGCCTTTAATATGTTGAGATGCTTTCCTTCTATACCTATTTTATTTTGTGTTTTGACCTCATAAATGGATGCTGTATCTTGTTGAAAGCTTTTTCTGCATCAATGGGACATGGTCATACATCCTTTATCTTTGATTTTGTTTATGTGGTGTATCACATAGATTGATTTTCGTATGTTGAACCATCCTTTTGCTCCTGGGATGAATACCAGTTGATCTTGAGGTATGATCTTTTTGATGCATCGCTATATTCTGTTTACTATTATTTTGTTTAGACTTTTTGCATCTTTGTTCATCGGAGATACTGGCCTATAGTTTTCTTTATTTTTATTGCCTTTGCCAGACTTTGGTATTAGAGGAATGTTGGCCTCATAAAACGACTTCGGAAGTAGTGCTTCTTCTTCAATTTTTTGCAGGAGTCTGAGTAGGATAGGTGATTATTATTCTTTGAATGTTTGGTAAGACTCACTGATGAAATGATCTGGCAAAAGCCTCTAGGGAGATTATGGATTGTCATTTTAATCTCTTCCCTATGAATCGGACAATTCAGATTATGGAGATCTTCTTGGATCAATCTAGGTTAGCTATAAGTTTCAAGAAACTTGTCCATTTCTTCTAGGTTGTTAAATTCAGTGGCATAAAGTTCTTCATAAGATTTTCTTATAATCCTATGTATTTCTGTGGTATCCGTGGTAATTTCTCCCCTTTCATTTCTAATTTTGGATATACGTGTCCTTTCTTTTCATCCTCTGATTAGTCTCGCCAAGGTCTTGTCAATTTTGTTGACTATCTCAAAGAACCAGCTCTTTGTAATATTAATTTTTTTTTTATTTTCCTCCCGTTCACTAATTGCTATAGCTCTGCTTTAATTTTTAGTATTTCTTTTCTTCTGATGACTTTGGGATTCGTGTGCTCTTCTATTTCTAGTTCTTTAACATGGTATGTTAAGTTGTTTCCTTTGATTTTTCCTGTTTCTTAAGACAGGCCTATATTGATATAAATTTCCCTCTTATCACAGTTTTCGCTGTGTCCCAATAATTCTGGTATGTTGTATTTTCATTGTCAGTAATTTGTATATATTTTAAAATCTCATCTTTTATTGTTCTTTTATCCAGTCTTTTGTAAATGTGCTGTTCTTCATCTCCACGTATATGTGTTTTTTTCTGCTTTCCTTTTACAGTTGATCTCCAATTTGAAAGCATGGTGTTCTGAGGATGCACATGGTATAATTTCAATCATCTTGAATATGCTGAGGCTAGTTTTGTGTCCCAGCATGTGGGATATCTTTTAGAATATTCCATGTGCACTGGAAAAGAAGGAATAGTCTCCTTTTGCTGGAAGAAGTGTCCTCCCAATATCAATTATGGCCAATTGCTGTAATGTGTCATTCAGTGTTGATGTTTCCTTATTTATTTTCTGTTTGGTTGATCTGTCCATGTCTGTTAGTGCGGTGTTTATTTCTCCCACAATGATTGTGTATTTATCAGTTTCTCCTTTCAAATCTGTGAGCAGTTTCTTTGTCTATTTCGGTGCATCAAGGTTAGGAGCGTATGTATTAATTAGTGTCACGTATAATTGTTGCTGTATTGTGCCTTTTATCATTATGTAATGTCCGTCCTTGTCTTTTACTATCCCTTTTAACCTGACGTTTACTTCATTAGATATAATTATGGCAACTACTGCTTTTCTCTGGTCACCATTTGGTTGAAGTATTGTTTCCCATCCTTTCACTGTGAGTCTGTGTTTGTCCTAATGGCTGAG
>PVJL010020782.1:0-11502 GCA_004026885.1 Lyroderma lyra
CCTGTGCTCCCTCCCTGTGCTCCGCCGTGCTCCCTCCCTGTGCTCCCTCCCTGGGCCCTGCTCTGCTGTGCAGGTTAAACTCCCTGCAGAGTCACACAACAGTGTTTGGACACTTAGTGCACACTGGACAGCCTTTGGGTCAGCTGCCTGTGGCTCTGCTGTGCTGCTAAGGGCTGTCTTCTCCCCAGATGGGAACGGGGGCCTTTATCGGGCTCTTGCCGCCCAGAACATCGTGCAGGACATGGAGCAGCGGGGCGTTTGGAGCGTCCACGTCTACTGTGTCGACAACATCCTGGTGCGCGTGGCCGACCCCTGCTTCATCGGGTTCTGCCTTCAGAAGGGAGCGGACTGTGGCGCGAAGGTAAGGCCCTGCCCCATGACGGGTGGCTTCCAGGGCTGCTCTCTGTCGGCCCGTACGTGCCGGGAGTCAGATTGGATTGACTAGAGAACCACTCGTCTCCCTCAAGTGGCTCAGCTAACTAGCCCACATCCACTCTCTTAAATTAGCAGCATTTGATTCTAGAAGTAATGTGTGTGCTTGTTGCTCCTGAGTGAGAGTCTAAAATATGTGAGGAGGGTTCGTAAGCACCTGGGGGAGGGGCGGTCAACACCAGGCCTCGACCAGGGCCTCCAGGCCAATGCAGCCCGTCTCCTGCGTGGGCCTGTGTCCGCACGGCGGCGAGGTCAGCACTCAGTGTGGCTCAGTACGCCGCGGACGGGAGGACGTGGGACAGAGAGGTGTTACAGCTTTCAGGAACGCTCGACACCTTATGTACTCGGTCCTCCCCACTTTCCATTTTAATAAAAGGCAGTAAACCCGTTTCGAAAGCACCTGTTAGGGTCTGGTTCACAGTGTGGCAGTGGAATCCTGGCAGTGCGTTTAAATGGGCCCCTGTCCTGGTGAGTTACGTTTTTAGTGGACCGAGAGCCTCAAGGGGCGCCGATGGAGGGTGGTGAGTTTGCAGCGTGCAGAGCCGAGGGACAGGAGCCACGCGCGTAAAGGCCATTCGTGAGGCAGGTGCAGCAGCTCGAGGCTCGTGTCACTTTGAACTCAGCTTTCAGGATTTACCTTGTGGAGCCTCCGGCGAACCTCGTAACGTCACACGTGTCTTTTCTGTGTGCCGTAACGGACTTGCAGGTTTACGCCATTTACAAGTGCTTCCTTTAGTCATCAGGACTTTGATAGTATCTGGAGGTTAATCGTTTTCACAGAAATAAGCCTTTTTAGCCTGTTAACACTTGGCAGGTGTGCCCTGGGAACATGCTTGCTGTATGGCGCATGGCCGATCGGGAGTCGGGGCTTAGAGAGGTGACAGGAGCACAGACCGCGTGTACGTTTTTCTTTGTTTGGTTTTCAACTGGGGACAAGAGGAACCGACTCCAAATTCCCCGTGTGGTGACACAGCCCCTGCGGAGGGTGGGAAGTGGGGAGTGCTGGTGGACGGGGGCGGGATCGGTAGAGGCCCGTGCTGGTTTCAGTCACTTCGCTGTGTGCTGTTTCCCCCAGTGTGACCCCTTCCCTTGGCCAAAGTTTCTGTTCATTGAGGACTGTGCTCCTTCCGGGTCGCACACAGTGAGACCCCACAGAGGTCGCGTCCTAATTGCTGTGTAAAGGGGGCTCCCAGCAGGGGCTCCGCTCACTGAGAAGCCCCCGCCCCACTCGCTGAGAGGCTCCCCGCTCCCTGAGAGGGCCCCCCCGCTGCTGCCGCTGCCGTTTTCACGCCGTCAGGTCCTGAAGAAAAGTTTTATCCTCAGGACACCAGTTCATGGGGTTTAGGATAGATTTTCAAATGGGGGAAATTGGGGGACACGTTTTTCAGCATCTGTGAAGCGTGCTGAACCCTTCGTTAACTGACCCGGACAAGGAGCATCTACAAGGGCGTGCACCCTGTGATTCCTCTGTTGGATACTCGGCTCATCTGACCCTGGACTGTGTCAGGGCCCCGCATGCAGTTCCTTCACGATTTCCTTCTAACAGTGTACGCGAGTCGTGTGGTGTTGGGGTGCTGGGGTGGCAGCAGCTCCTCTGGGGTCTGTGAAGCAACACGCTCCGTTTCCCCTGATGCGGACGCACACCTCTCTCTCAGCTCCCCCGCCAGCCTGGGTCCGTTGCTACGTGCTCACACCACCGGGGTTCTAAAGCTTAGCATCTCTCTCTTCCTTTAAACAAAATCTAGCATGCTGACCAGCCAAACACGGGGGGCTTTTCTGTCTGAACTTGGAGTGGGACTCCAGCGACCTGCCTGCTCTCCCCACTCAGTCCCCCGAGTCCCCAAAGAGCGAGGAATATGCCGTATTCATAAATGAACGAGGAAACGTCTTTTTCAGATGAAACAACGACTTGGGTGGTAGGAAACGAGGTGAAATTCCCTGTTTTGTCTTGGGAATCGCAGAGACATCTCAGTGCCTTTATGCTCAGAGAGCTGAGTGTGGTTAGGGACTCACCACGCAGCAGAATGGAAGGCTTTTGAGGGGCCAGAGCCCTCCCTGAGTTGCCCCCCGTCCAGGTGACTCCTTTGGGTTCTGCGTGATGGGCCTGCCGCACGGTTTGGTTAGGTGCTAAGTGGAAGGGGGTGATTCACCTCGTTTCAAAGACGTAAAGATGGACGAGCAACGGTCTGAAGCTGAGGGCTCCCTTGACCTGACGCCTTAAGGACGGTGTGAGTGGGACCGTGACGATGGCCTTGGCTGTCCTTGCTGACCTGTCTGTGTGCGGGGCAGGTGGTGGAGAAGACAAACCCCACGGAGCCGGTGGGCGTGGTGTGCCGCGTGGACGGCGTGTACCAGGTGGTGGAGTACAGCGAGATCTCCCTGGCCACGGCGCAGCGGCGGGGCGCCGACGGGAGGCTGCTGTTCAGCGCCGGGAACATCGCCAACCACTTCTTCTCGGTGCCGTTCCTCAGAGACGTCGTCAGGTATGGGGCACGGGGGACAGGGGCTTTGGGGCTTTCGCTTACGCTTGAGCAGAAAGCCAGTCGCATGGCAGGCAGGAAGCCCCACCCCAGGTCCGTCCCCCCGTGTCCTGAGGGCCACCTTCACCAGACGGGGGTCTCAGTGCAGCCATGTTTAGTGAGCGGCGCCACGACCGCCTCCTCCCGGTGCGTGCCCCCTCCCCGCCCCCAGCGTGCCGGGTTCTGCAGAAGCAAGACCCCTGTGGGCCGCAGCCGGGGGCGTGGAGACCCGGGTGGGCCCGCCCCGAGTCCCAGCTTCCGCGGGGGAGGCAGGGCTGCAGCTTGGCTGGGCTGGTTCAGGGCTAGTGCGTGAGGGACGCTGGGAGCAGGGACCCGAGACTGGCGTGCAGTCAGCAAAGTCCCATGGGTGCCCAGTGAAGGACGTTGTCACTTGGACCCCTACCTTGGAGCTTCTGGGCATTCAGGAGGACAGTTCTGCATGGGTTCCTGAGTCTCCCCTTCAGCGAGGGCTCCTGTCCGACCATGCTGCTACTGCTGCGCTGACCCACTGCAGTGACCAGCAGTGCTGCCCGTCGCACTGATGGGGTCTCAGCTGGGAGGAGGGGCCGAGAGGGGAAGGTCGTGTAAAAGACACGGGAATTGTGGGACAGACGTGGCGAGAGCTATGTTATTTACTGCAGGAGCCCTGACCTGTTGCTGCAAGGCAGTGACGGGGAAGTGGGTTCGTGTGCTCTGCGTGAGCCGACACGTGACCCCCTGGGAGGCCTCAGTCCTGGTCAGCAGCCTTGGCGCCCAGGCTCCGCGCTCGGAAAACAACGGTCTCTCTCTTGCTCAGTGTGCACGAGCCGCAGCTGCAGCACCACGTGGCCCAGAAGAAGATCCCGTGTGTGGATTCCCTGGGGCGGCCGCTGAGGCCGGACAAGCCGAATGGGATAAAGATGGAGAAGTTTGTCTTCGACATCTTCCAGTTTGCCAAGTACGTCTCACCGGCACCAGCGACACTGACCGTGCGTCTGCAGACAGCAGTGTGGCCTCTGCGTGGCGAGCACGTGCACGAGGGTCGTGTCACACTGGGTGGAACCACCCCCAGGGGTGTGTGGGGTGGCCCAGGCGCCCACTGTTCTCGCGGCACAGCTGTCTCAGCCCCGCGCTGTGGCCGAGAGGCAGGGAGGTGCGGGCTGCGTGCCAGTTGCGTGGCTCTCTGTGCACGGCCACATTGAACCCCGTGTCTCAGGACCAACCAGAGTGAGCGTGAGGAGACAGCTGTAGAGCAGTCACCCCCCACAGGCGTTTCTGAATCACCCCTTTTCCCGGAAGAGGTACTCACGTGGTCTCTTGGCGTTGGGCTTCCTGGCCTTTCTGACCTCGAGTGTTTCGTGGTCGGTGGGGAGACCTCCCCCTTTGCCCTGGAGGCGACACCCACAGCCTCGTCTCCTCGTGGCATGTGCCATCGGGCTCGGGGTCTGCGCTGAGGCCGCCGGCCAAGCCGTGTGGCCCTTCGGTCCCCACCACAGGAAGTTCGTGGTGTACGAGGTGCTACGAGAGGACGAGTTCTCCCCGCTGAAGAACGCTGACAGTCAGAACGGCAAGGACAACCCCACGACCGCCCGGCACGCGCTGCTGTCCCTGCACCATCGCTGGGTGCTCAACGCGGGCGGCCACTTCGTGGACGAGAATGGCTCCCGCCTCCCGGCCATCCCCTGGTAGGCCGACCCCCGTCCTGCGAGCGTGCTTCCCGGGCGCCCCTGGTCTCCTCCTCCTCTGTCTGTCCAGTCGGCGAGGGCAGCCGTTGACGTGAACTGACCACGGCTCTGCCCGGCGCGGAGAAGGCGGGCTCTCCCTCCTCAGGGCCCCGTGCAGCCCCGTGTGTCGGGGGGCCAGCTGGCTGGAGCCCGGCGGTGGCCCACGTGCTCAGGCAGTGGCTTGGCTATGGCCGCTAGGGGCCAGGGCCTCGCTCTCAGTGCTGTCTGGGAGGCTCCCCCTGCCGTCTGCACTGGCTGCTGTGTCACCGCGGCCCCTCGGGTCCCTGCGGGCTGGGAAGGGAAGCGAGTGCCACTTACGGTCACGGAGGCGCGAGCTTCAGGAACGATCGGGGATCTTAGGGGCTACGGAAAGAGGGCTCTTAGGGCTGCTCGCATCCGGGATGGAGTGCGTTTAAGCTGAACCTTCTGTTTCATGAAAAACCCGCCCCAGCACCTAGACCGCCCCGTGAGGCACGTGACATTTCTGTGCTTCCGTAAGAACATTCCACCACGTGACTTGTGCCCTCGTGAGGTCAGGATGCTGGGCCTGCGCCCCATGCCCGGCTGCGCCCCGTCGGGGCTCTGTGCGCGTCGGGGGCCTCAGCCTCTGGCCCTGCCGTTGTCCGTTGTAAGCCCCCTGGTCTCTCTCCCGTGGGTGGGTGCCTGCCCGTCAGGTACGTTTGTGACTGCACCTCAGCGTGACGTCGACGGCTCTGCACCCCCATTAACGCGTGTTTGTTCCCACGTAGCGGTGCTGCACACGGCAAGCCGGAGGCCGCCCCCGCCAACGTCCATCACAAGTAAATACCCGGCCCCGCGGCCGCGCATGGTGACGGGCGCCGCTCCCCCGCACTAACCGCCTGCAGCCTCGCGCTCTGCCGTGGTGTCGGGCGGGCCACTGAGCTGCGGTGGGGGTGGCTGCTTCCCTGGTGGCAGGTCCTGTGGGTGACACTAACTCAGGCTCTCAGTGCACGCGGGAAATGGGGAGCATGCCTTACTAAGGACCCGGCCACAGGTGTGCCAGCCTGCCGTGACACGTGACAAGGGACAGGTAAGACCGAGAGCAGGTGGCCGGCCGGGACAGCAAGTGTGGAGCCACCTCACCCTGTCCAGCTGAAGCTAGATGGAGGTGACACTCTGCAGCTGTGTCTTCCTGGACGGGGCGTGTCCTGTCACTGTGAGGGTCCCGTGTGGGGGGAGGCTGTGCTCATGCTGCATTCTCGGGGTCCCCGTCAGTCATCATCCTGCTGCTGAAGGAAGTGTCTCTTGGTCCCACTGGCGGGGCAGCTTTAGCGGGAGGGAGTGGCGCCCCCCTCTCTCGTCTGTTCTCGGGGTTCCGTTTGGATTGTAAATGGGGTGCTCTGGGGTTGGGGGCAGGGTCCCTGGGCAGCAGGACAGGGACAGGGACGTGGTGCAGACCCTGTCATTAATTTCTGTCCCATTCGTCATTCTGACCAGGTGGAAGCAAGCTGCTTTTATGTTTAAGAAATAAAATTTTGACCCTAAATTTCCTTCTCATTGAATCATAGCTTTCAACTTAAAAAGTGAAAGCTTCTTAATTATGCACCTGAAAACAGACGGCGGGGGGGCACCTCAGTTATGATACGGAAGTTTTAAACAGTTCTCTTCGTGCCTTTCTCCCCACTTACCTAATTTCAGCCATTTGTAGAATAATTAAACTGAAATCAGAGTTTGTCCCCAAATGAGATCATGGACTTAGGAATAGTTCCTGCTGAAATCCAGAAGGCCGCCCTTGGAGAGTGGGGCACTGTCACTTACAAGGCAGAAGTGACAGGGAGGGGACAGAACGTGTCCTGGGGGCAGCGGTGGCATTGGGCCCGGTCGCCTGATCTGGGGTCTTGCGTTTGGGGTGGGAGCGTCCATCTCCCCTCCTCTAGGGCATCTGGCCTCGTTCCTTCATGTCGACTGTCTGAGTTTCCTGGGGTGTCTTCGGGGTGCAGAAGGAGGAACATCCCACCCAGCTGTGTCCCCCGTGGGTGCAGAACCACTTCCTGACCCTGGCACCCAAGTCCCTTAGGGCCTCGACCGGGCGGGCTCCGTAGAGTCTTGTCAGTGGGGTGACTTCACGTTCCCATTTGGTCTCCTGGGACTCGGAGCTCCCCGGGGGGTCTGGACCGGATCCCGTGAGCCCCTCTGCTGGAGCCTGACACACGTCCGGGAGGAGGTGTGCCCATCCTCAGTGCATCTTTTGTCTGGGGCAGTCTGCCCTGCGTCCCCTGACAGACCACCAGGTGCTGAAGCAGCTTCCACCTGTGGGAGGGTCACAGCGCGCGTGCATGGGGTGACACAGCGTCATCAGGCAGGAGGTGTCTATGTGCGCGAGTGTGGCATAAATAACGAGTACACCAGGAGGCGGTGACCTCGCAGCTGTCTAATAGGTCGACTCTTCGTCGGTGTCAGTAAAGCAATGGGGGCAGTTACTATGAAGAGCGGTCAGGGGACAGCTGGGGCTGGAGCCAGATCTTAGAGGGCGATCCTGGGGAGCCCCGTGGGGACTGAGTTGCAGAGACCAGAGTGATGGCTGGTGGGGTGGCACATGGAGCGCCCCGAGTGCTGGCTGCACACTTCTGTTCAGAGAGTGGGCGTGGCTGGAGGCAGGAGCCCTCGGTGTTGGGGACTTGCGTGGCTTCAGCAGAGGACAGCTGTGGTGGGAGGCTGCCGGGGCCTGGGTCTTTGTGTGCCTGGGTCCTGTGGGTGAAGTTCTTGAGATGGTGAAAAACTCAAAGGTCTGGTGACTGTGAGTGTGTTTTAAACACTGGGTGTTGACCTTTGTGTCAGGTGCTCGAGAAGCTGCAGGTGACACGTGGTCGTGCGTGTCCAGCGTGCCCAGAGGGGCCCTGCCCTCCCCGAGTCCACCCCCCGAGCTCTGTAAAGGGCTCTGGGGAGAGGATTAGAGAAGCACTTCGATACCCTGAGAAAATGAGCTCGGCTAGCCCAGGGGACGTGGTGGCACAGCAGGGGCACGTGCTGGAACTCGTGTGACTGACAGCTCCGTGCAGCGAGGGGTCGGTGTGGTGTGTCTGCGCCGTCCGGCCGGGCATCATTGGCTGCTCATGGCTACGGGGTCCGTGTGACTGAATTTTAAAGTCTTAGCTCATCCCAGTAGCTTCGCCCCGTGACCGGTGGCCTCTGTGCTGCGTCTGCAGCTTTTACGCGTCTCGGCGGTTGTGCCGCCTCTCCGGGCAGTGGCAGGGGTGAGAGTGGGTACGGAGGATTCGGGTCCTACCGAGCAGCAGCCCTGGAGCCTCGTCCGCAGCCACAGACAGTCCCTTCGCTGTGACAGAGAAACTCGGAACCGACAGGAAGTGGGACGTGTGTCGGCGTGACGCTCACTGTACGCTCGTGCCCAGGTCGTGTCTCTCTGACCAGGACAAGTTCACGTTTCATCCTCAGGGAAGCCGGTGGTCGCCAGGGCTGTCTCGGCAGGACCTCTGCTACCAGCGGGCTTCCCGGAGGGACGCGGTGCTCTGGGCTGTCACCGGCGGGTGACACGGGCAGCGAGGCCTCTAACACGTTTGGTTTCTTCCGTAGCCTCAAGGATGCCGGCGACGTCCCCATCCAGTGCGAGGTGTCTCCGCTCGTGTCCTACGCGGGGGAGGTGGGTTCGCTTTGCTCTCCCTGCTCTCTGGAATGCGAGGGGGCTGCTCAGGCCGACCGGGCGTGTCCTGCTGACGCCGCCCGAGGAGCCCCACTCGCGTGTCCCACTCCTCGAGAACTCCACTTTCGGCTTGGTCTCCTTCCTGGGACCTGGGCCCCGGCTGTTCCCTCTCAGAGGGTCTGTGTGTCCGCATCCTGGGGACGCTCCCCCAGGCCCAGGGAGCGGGGGACCCCGCTGTCCTGACGTGTGACGCTGTGTCTGGGAGTCCTGGCAGCGTCATGGTTCTGGCATCACAGACACTTGCTGCGAAGGCGAGCTGTGTGTGGTGACGGTCCTGGGAGAGTGCGTGTCGTCCCACGGCCTCAGGACTGTGCTGTCCCCAGAGCAGTCCGTCTGTTTGTAGAGAGGCCACCACGCCAGCTTAAAAGGGGACCGAGGGGGCTTCTGTGGGCCTGAACGCTGCGTCTCAGCCTGCGTTGGGTGTCCGCGCCGTGTCTAAACCGCGTTGGCATCGCAGCCAGCACCACGGACACGCGCTCGGCGCCTCTAACGCCGTCTCCTCTCCGCCTTCCAGGGGCTGGAGCGCTACGTGGCGGGCAGGGAGTTCCACGCACCGCTGATCATCGACGGCGCCGGCGTGCACGAGCTGGTGAAGAACGGCCTCTGAGCCAGAGCCCGGGCCGGCACGGCGAGAGCAGCTTTGTGTCCGACAGGCCGACGGGGACCCTCCCGCCCTCCACTGGGCCTGGTGACCTCGTGTGACTCCCGTGCTCCTTCCCCGACATGCAGGCGACCGAGCTGCAGAGAGCCTGTCTGCAAAGCTCGGCTCACTGGGCGTCTTATTTATGGTTTCCAGTCGCACGATTGCCCAGCCAGCAGGGCCGCGGCCCCGCAGGGACTCCTGCAGCTCCGTGTGGTCGGGGGCGCAGCCCCTCCTGCCACCGTCTGTCCCAGAGTCGGACGTGCTGATGCCGGGCCCCTGTGCACGTCGAAAGGTGTCTCTGGTCCCAGGACTTCATTTCATTTTATCAAAAAGTCAACTTTCTCAAGAAAATAATTGGACAGTAAAATACACTTTTCTTCTTGTCTCTGGAGTGTCGTTTGTACCTTGAGGAATTTATTTCACTGGGAAAGTGGGAAACTGGGAGAAACTTTGAGAGGATGCAGAAAACAAACCGACAGCCCCCGGGACGTCGTGGAGTCCGGGAGGGACTTGCTTCTCCTGTCACTTCCTAACAGTGGCTCTCAACCAGAGACGCCCCTGCCCCGCACCCCCACCCCACCCCACCCAAGCCCTGTCTGCACACTTGGTGTCACAGCTGGGAGCTGGCACGTGGTGACAGGAGCAGGGCTGCCGAGCACCCATCAGCCACAGGGTGGGTCACTCCTGCTGGCGTCCAGCCCTGTCCCAAAAGCTGTGGCCTCGGAGTCACGAGTCTGTAACAGCTCCTGCGTTTCCCCAGGCGCGTCGGTCACCGCCGGTCTGGGCGGGTGGTGGGTTGGTGGTTTCAGCTGGAAGATTCACAAGGCAGGCGTTCGTTAGGAAGGGGTCGTGGTCGGCAGGCAGCGTGGGACTGCAGCGGGGGGCACGGTGCTCAGGGGCCCGGCCTGACCGTGTGAGGCCTGGCGCTGTGCTCCTGCAGCCTTCTGACACGGTCGCTGCAGTTCAGAAAACGCAGCGCTGGGCGAATGTGCGTGAAACCGGCGTTAGGACGCCTTGGTGACAGTGGGCCTGTATGCGGGACCTCGGTCGCTGGAGTCTGGTGGAAATCGCCCCTGTTGGCCGCTGGACTTACGGTCACGAGCCACCACAAACGCCCAGTGGTCTCCTTCACTTGAATATTTGATCTCCAGTTCCTGACGTCTCCTGCCTCTCAGAATTGCCTGAGGACGCGGCACTAGTGACACCTGCTGGAAGGTGCCTTCCCCTTCTGTCCCTGGAGGTTTGGGCTGTGGTTGGTGGAATGTGGTCTCATTTCTGACCGTAGCTTTCCGTCGCTGGTATTTCCTCCTGATGCATGGCCATCCAGTCAGATCTCCGTCATCCAGGTAGAGCGAGGCAAGGAGAGGTCATGCGTCACCCGGGAGAGTGACCAGGACGTGACTCACTCAGCTGGCAGACACTGCAGTCCGGGCCCCTTCGCAGAGCCCCGCCGGGCAGAGCCTGCTGGGAAGTGGGGAGGGAGGGGGTCAGCCTCTGCCGGCCGGCCGTGCTGGTCGCAGGAACCCCAGGACCAGGGTGGAGGGAGACGGCAGGGCCCCCCTTAGAGCTGGCATTCCGGCTGCAGAGAAGAGCCCACTTAGCACCGGAGAGAATTTAGTCCCAAAATGGGAACCGTTAAAGGTTGTGCGGGGGACTGGGGTTTGGGGTGGCAGAGTCCTCAGCAGAGCACAGAGCTAGTCCCTCCTCAGAGGACTGACCTTGGCAGTTCCAGCAGGTGCCATGAAGACTCAGCGAGGATTTCAGTGGTCAGAACCAGGCTCTGCGCAGGGTCAACACTCAATGTGACTCCGAGTTCTTAGATGGAGTCACCTCAGTTCCAGGTGTGTGTTGTGCTTCAGCGATCAGTTACTACAGGGAGCATTTTCTGGGGTGAGGAAGGGAGGCGTCAGGCAGCCAGGTGAGGCAGGTAGGGGACCCAAGCTACAGGGCCACTTAGGAAGCCTGCAGCGTGCTTCCTGTGCGGTCCCTGACCTGGAAAGTTCAGGCTTGCTACCCCTGGAGGTGGTGGGGGCAGAAATCCGCCTTCTAGCCAGCCTCCCCGGGGTCTGACGCGCGCTGGGGTCTGAGAGCCACTTCCGGAAGAGAGAGTGGGGGGCCGGCAGGAGTCCAGGGGGCACCACGAAGAGAACATAAACGGGGGGGGGGGGGGGGGGGGGGGGGCGGGGGCGGACAGAGGCCGTGCTCCCACAGCGAGACCGGGCCAAGCGGAAGCCAGGGAGGTGCGCGCGCGCGAGCTTCGTCCTTAAAAACACCGCGGGAACCGCACCGAGGGGGGTAAGGTGGGCGCGCAGCCGGCCGCCCCGCCTGCACCGGAAGCTGCGACAACACGGCCGGTTGCCCGATGCCTCGGCGCCTCGGAGCGGCCCGGAGAGCTTCCTAAAGCACAGGGCGGCTGGGGAGGCGGGGCCAGGGCGGGGGCGGGGCGGAGAGGCGGGGCCGTGCCGGTGGGCGGGGCCTGGGCGGCTGGGGAAGTGGGGCGGGGCCGTGCCGGGGGCGGGGCAGGGC
>PVJL010020783.1:0-11512 GCA_004026885.1 Lyroderma lyra
CCTACACACCTCCCCCAGCACACCCACACATGCCCCCGCACGCCTCAGTACACCCCCACATGCCCCAGCACCCCCAGGCCCCAGCTGCAGGGGTGCACAGTGCTCCCCCAGCCCCAGGACACGGCCCCGCCCCACGACACCTTCAGGTAGGAGCCGAAGTAGCGTGTGACGTAGGGGCTGTCGCACTGGCTCAGCACGGTGATCTCCTGCTGGATGTCCTCGATCTCGTCCTCGGCCTCCTCCAGGTCGATGATCTTGATGGCCACCACCTCCTTGGAGCGGTTGTCGATGCCCTTGAACACCTCCCCGAAGGAGCCCTTGCCGATGCGGTCCAGCTTGGTGAAGAGGGCCTCGGGGTCCAGGCGGGAGTGCTGGGGAGAGGCGGCCGGTCAGGGGGTGCTCCCAGCGCACACCTACCACCCCCACACTCTGTTCTCGTCCTTAGTTCAGAAATCAGAAATAAATTGACGCTCCACGCCAGGGAAGGACCCCGGACAGCGCAGATGCCCGGCTCCTGCCAAGGGGTCAGAGCCGCCGGGTGGGGGGCTGCAGGAGGCACAGTGACGGGTAAAGGTGCGTGCGGGCGGGGTGCAGAGATTGCAGGCGGTGAGACAACCCCGTGTGAGGCGGGATGGGGGAGCGTGCACACCCCGAAAGTGAACCTGGTGAAGCTGTGGGCTTCGTAACAATAGAACCAGCGTGCCACGCCCACAGACGGTCACTCGAGGCCACCACCCCGTGGAGTCGCTCGCTTTGCTGTAAACCTCACTGTTCTGAACAACAGTCCATCCGGCACGGAGCACCTGAGCTCCCCTGCACACCTGCCTCCCTTTGCCACCCAGACCCAGTCCTTAGCACCCCAGCACCCAGCTGTACCCCAGTGCTCCTCCCCGGTGCCCAGACACTCGGACGGCACACTCAGGTGCCCACCTGGCCCTCAGACTTATACACAAACAAAACCTGAGGCGCGTAGAGCCACTGGAGCCACTGTGGCCAGGCCCCTGACCCTTGGTGGCCCCACCACAATACACCACCTCAGAAACCAGGGGCGGTCCTCACAGGCCCGGTGACGAGGAGGGGCTGTGTGCCTCGGGCAGGCCAGGGAGGGCTGGGGGTGGGGGCCCAGCATCTCGTCCAGACAGAGGCAGGCAGGGTTTTCCAAGGCCCGTGGGCCTCAAACCCACCAGGTCACCCCCAAGCACCTCCACACGGGTCCCTGTGAAGGCGAAATCACACCTGCTGGCTGTCCGTGCCTGGTGCTGAGGGGCCGTCCCAGGGAAGTGCAGGCCCACAGCACTCCGAGGCCCAGGCTCACCCCGGGCACAGCTCCGTGCTGGGCCCGCCTGGCTCCAGACTGAGACTATATGTCACCTGCCTCCCCAGGATCATCACCAGGAGGCAGGGGACGCGTGCAGGCACACACTTGTGAACGCATCCCACCAGGGAAGCCAGGAGAGGGGAGGCAGCATGGGGACGAGCACCCCGGAGAGCCGGCTTGGGCGAGCTCGGGCAGGGCCCAGAGGCAGCGTCTCCACACGGAACGCTCCCAACAGGGCAGGCTGGGCAAGGCCTGCAGGCAGCGGCTGGGGGCAGGTGCCCAAGCTCGCCAGTGAGGTGCCCCTCCCTCACCGAAACCGCTGGCCTGCTGCACAGGGGAGAGAGAACCATGAGGCAGCAGCCAACCTGCCGCCAGGAAGTCCCAAAGTCAAGGGAAAGGGGACCGTCACATCACAGCTGCTCAGCTGTCTTCGGGGATGGGTGAGACGTGCAGCACAAGGTCACAACCACTCCCACCAAGAAAACCATGCTGACCACTAAGCCACCGGCCTGCAGCCCAGAGGACACATGCTTGCCTGCATCCGGGCAGGGACGTCACTGCTCCTGCAGCCTTGGCCAGACCCACCTAGTCCCCACGGCCCACAAGAGAACCCCAGGCAGCCTGCTCGGACCCCAAGCCCCGAACACAGTTCAACAGGGAAGGTGGGGGACCCTGAACCTCGACTCGCAGCACACGTGTCAGTCACCTGAGCAGGCAGGGCATGACAGGAACTGTCCCGGCTGGTGCTAACCCAGGAACATGTTACAGGGACAGCCCATTCCCGGCCCCACCAGGTGAAGGACAGGCAAGCAGCTCCCAGGGCTGGGGGCCCAGGAGCCCTCCTCGAACACGCACGGGGTGTGGACAATAGCTCAGGTCACTCAGCTGGCTCTATCAGTCAAGACCCTTGTTCTCCAAGTCAGCCCTGGTGCTGCCAGATCTGGGGCCGCTGCCCAGTGGCGTGTCTGCCGTCAGTCAGTACCACCCCACAAGACAAGAGCCTGGTCGTCACCAGCCAGTGAGCACACGGGGCACCCCCACTGCCCCATACAGGGACCACCCCACAGGGCCACCGTGACACCCGTCCCGAGAAAAAATGCTGTCCCATCAGGCCTCCTGCCCCCAGCGAGGCCCAGTCTCTCCCTGGAAAGGACAGAGAGGGCTGCCTCCCTCTGCGCCCACGCTCCCTCCCCCGGTCTGACGGCACAGCCAGGCAGGGCACAGCGGCACCGGGCGGCTCCCAGCTCCAGCGTCCTGTCTGGGACCCACGGGAGCTGCTCTTAAAAACGAGCTCAAGCCAGACTTTCGTCCCAGCGTCTCAGTCATTTACTTCACCAGACACGAAACGTCCAAAACGACCAAGTCTGTCGGTGTAACAGCATCAGTGAGCAAGCCCTGCTGCCACCGGGAGGGCCTGCCCGACAGCTGCACGCGGCCTCTGCGAGGAGCCGGCGGTCCCCACACACAGCCCGACAGGCACGCCGTGCTCGAGTCTGCACCTGGGAGCCCGGGGGGGACTACACCTTGCAGCAATCAGCCCACGCTGTGCCCAAGCCACCGTGTCAAGGGAGGCAGGCGAGGACATGGAAGGCGGCCGCCAGGTGTTCACCCGTCAGCGTCATGTCACACGTGCTTTGAAATAACAGACGTGGCAGGAAGTCCCGACCACAGGGCCCCCGCTAGGACCCATCCACCCTCCTTCCAGACAAGCTCGGGGCACACAGCAGAGGGTCCCCAGAGCCAACCGGTTATCATGCAGGGCCAGACAGGTCAAGGTGGCTCCGGCGGGAACTCCAACATCGGACCAAGCCAGGAGGCCAGTGGCACCAGGGATGACACTCGCTGGGTGTGGCAGGCTCTGCCCAGCGCCCGGGCCATCTCCACTCAGCAGAACCGTGCACGCGCGCCCTGGGCTCCTACACGAGAGCTGCCCCATCAGCTTCCCAGACCCTCAATCGCCCACCAGGGAAAGGTCCCCGAGAGCCCCTGCCCAGCTCAGCCAGAATGGTCGCAGCCCAGGCCGACTCCAGGGGGCACCCTGACTTGAGCCCTCCGAGCAGAACAGACCCAGGATGCCGCCCTGCCTCCCTCCGGTCCGCTGTCGGCACACGCCCCGGCCCTGGCGCGGGGGCTGTACTCTGACGGCCCGTGGGCGTCAGCACCACCACACGCGGCAGCCGCCACCCCGAGTCGGGCCCACGCCCACAGGTTCCCCGCGGACGCTCCTCCTTCCGCCCCGCACACACTCGGGGGCGGCTCTCCCGAAACCCGTGCGCTCTTTCCGGCTGCGCAGTCACCGCCTTTGTCCCGGGGGCTCCGGCACGGGGACGCACACCGAGGCGCTCCCCGCCCCCACGACACCAGCCCTCACCTGGTTGGCAAAGCCCCTGAGATGAGCCATGTCTGCGCTGCTCTCAGACCATCCGCTGCGACCCCAGGAGGCCCCGAGATCCCGCCGGGAGCCTCCGGAACCCGGCTCGCGCGCTTCAGTCAACTGCAAGGAGAGCAGGCCCGTTCGGTGCCCCGTCCGGGGCCCCGGAGGCTACGGCGGGCCGGGCGGCCGTCCCCTCCTCCGACCATCTGGGAACAGGCTCCGGGGAACGGCGGGCTGGAGTCAGGAGGGTCCCCCGGGGCTGCACCCCCCGAAGAAAACCCCCCACTGCATCCCGCCGCGCCCGGGCCCCAAGCCGCCCCCCGAAGGCACAGCCGACTCTGGGCCCCTCGAAGCCCCGCCCACCTCAGCCCCCAGCCGGGGACCTGCCTCAAGGCCCGCCCCCGCCCCGCCCGTCCAACGCTCCCGGCCCCTCCCCCACCGCCCCAGGCGCGGGCTCGCCCAGCAGCGCGCCCACCTCCGGGGCGCTCCATCCCGGCCTCCCCCGGCCCGCTCCGCAGTGCCCGCGCAGGCTCCCACCAGCAGCCTCCGCTCGCCCGGGGACGCCCGGGCCCTTCAGCCCGCGAAGAAGCGGCAGTGGCGGCGACGGCCGGAGAAAGGCCGGCGGCAGCGACGGAGAGGGCGGTGCGCGACGTCGTAGCCCAGCGCAGGGCTCTCCGGGACACCGAGTCCCGTCGCTCGCCCCGTACCTGGATGTCCGCCGGCACCGGACTACAAGTCCCGGCAGGCCATGGGGTGGGGCGGTTTTCGCGGCCCGCAGGCACGCCGTTGGGCTCGCTGGGACTCCGAGTCCGGCTTCCTGAGAGGCTCTGGACTGCGTCTCCCGGCAGGCCGCGGGGCGAGGGGGCTGTCTAGAGGTGGGGCGGGGTCTGGCGGCGGGACCGGGGTCTGGCGGTTGGGCCGGGGTCTGGAGGCGGGGCCGCGGTCTGGAGGCGGGGCCGCGGTCTGGAGGCGGGGCCGCGGTCTGGAGGCGGGGTCGCGGTCTGGAGGCGGGGCCGCGGTCTGGAGGCGGGGTCGCGGTCTGGAGGCGGGGCCGCGGTCTGGAGGCGGGGTCGCGGTCTGGAGGCGGGGCGGGGTCTGGAGGCGGGGCGAAGTCGAGGTTGGACGGGGCCTGGGGGCTGGGCCTGGCGGCGCGCCCCCGGTTTGGGGTTGGGGCTGCCCTCCGTTCCCCGTGGTCTCCCCTCTCCCTTGCTCTCCCTCCGCCCTTTCTCCTTCCCCCTCTCTGCTCTCTCCATTCTCCCCGCCCTCCCCGAACCGGTGTCCACTCCGCGTCCTCCCTTCTGTTGGCCTCCCCGCGCCCCCGGTTCGCCTCCCCTGCACCTTGCGGGCGCGGGCCCTCCCTGCTGCCGTGTCTGGTAGGCCCTGCGCTGGCTGCAAGCCCAGTGTCCGTGCAGGGATGACGGGATCAACAAACGTGGTGCAGACGGGCAGTGCAATATTATTCCCCTCGATAAAGGACGTTCGGACACCTGCTACCAACACATGCGTGCACCTGGGGGACATATGACCAGTGACATAAGCCAGACACAGGAGGACACACACAGTGTGACTGCACTTGGGTGGCCCCTGGAGCAGTCAGATTCACAGGTGGTGCCGGGGACGGAGGAGGACAGGGGAGTGTGTTTCACGGGGACAGTGTCAGCTTGGAAGAGGAAGCGTTCAGGAGGTGCGTGATGGACAATGGGCATGAACTTAAGACAACCGAGCAGTACTCTGCTAAGATGGTAGCTTCTGTGCTATGTATCTTTGACCATGATTATAGGTAAATAAAGGGAAATTTAAGAGGAGTTAAGTTCTGACACGTGCTAAAACATGGAAGAACCTGGGAAGCATTATGCTGAGGGAGGTGAGCCCGTCACCAGGAGACAAATATTTCATCGTGCCACTTACATGTGGTGTCAAGAACAGGCCAGTGCAAGAGACGAGTGGGACTGCGGGGGGAGCGGCGGGTGCCACACCACTTAAGGGGGACAGGGTTTCTGTTTGGGGGGATTAAAAAAAAGTGCTGGAGAAAGATAGGGGTGATGATTACACAACATGGTGAATTTTCTTAATGGGCCTGAATTGTGCACTTAAAAATGGTTAAAATGGTCAATTCGATATTATATATACCTTAACCACAAATAAAAGCACAGATAGTGGGTTTCATCAACATTTTTAAATTTTGCTTTCAGAAAGAGTGTGAAGAGAAGGGAAAGACAAGCTACCGGCAGGGAGAAAAGACGTGCAGATCGCATCTCTGACTGTATGCACGGAGAGACAGGACCTGAAGAGCTCGCAAAACTCATCTGTTGGCAAACGACCCAAAAAGCGAAAATTGAGAATAGACTGAGTTCGCCACAGCGGGTCTGGAAGGCCGCAGCGGCACGTGGACAGATGCTCAACACCGTCAACCATCAGGGAAGTGCAAATCGAACCACGACGGGACGGTCACTGTGCTCATGACACACGTCATGATAGAGAGGCTGAACTACAAAATCTGCCACTAGCAAGAGTTGATAAGGATAGGACGACCAACCACCATAGTTTTCCCAGAAGTTTCCAGCATTTCTCACTCAGTCCTGCATCCCAGGAAGCCCCCTCCCCGCCCCGGTAAAGCAGATGGTTGGTCACTCAGGGCCAGGAGGCAGAGCCCGAACCCGCCTGGGTCGTGAATGGTGCAGCCGCTCTGAGCAACAGCTTGACCATTTCTTATAAAGTCAGTGGTTCCCCGACCACGTGAGCCAGCGTTCCCGCTCCCGGGTCTCCACCCAGAGAGAGGACAGCGTGTCTTCCACAGGAGCCCGTGCACGAATGTCTACAGCAGGCCTGGTCAGCAGAGCCCGGGCCCAGAAACCACTGGGGGGCCTGCAGCGCTGGGCGGCTGAGCTGTGGTCCATCTGGACGTGGTGTCCACTCCTTGGGTGACCCTGAGGAACGTGAGTGAGGAAGAGCCAGTCTCCGGAGGTCACAGCAGCTGACCAGTGGTTCCCAGGGGTTGAGGGAGCAGCCCGCTCTGACAGAGGAGAGCATGAGAGAGCTTTTGGGGGGCGGGGGTGCTCCGTATCCTGAGTGCGGCGGGTGCTACACAGATCCGCGCCTGCAAAACTCCGAGCACTACAAGAAGGCGATGCCGTGTGCGGTGTTTAAAAATTCAAATTCAAATCAACAACAAGTTCCCTAATGTCAGATACGGGCTCAGCGTTCAAATGTCTCGTGTGTGCATGCGTGTGTGTGTGCATGCGTGTGTGATTTCATACGTGTCACTGCACACATTATTCAAATCAGATCCCACTGAGGCCCATGTGTTGTGATTGCTCTGCCTGCGTCCTTTTGCCCTTGTCATTTAGATGCCAAAGAAATCCACCCACTTGTCCCATGTGGGGCCCCAGACAGATGGCACCCTCCACACTCCACCTCTGCCCACGCCCCATGCCGGCGCACCATTCAGTCCCTCTCTTCTGTGAGGTCCCAGTTACTGTCAAGGTGCCACTGACTCCGTGAGGAGGCCCAGGTCACCTTGAGGGCCAGACTGCTCACATACTGCCCATGGGGGGGCAGCAGCCCATCTCCCCAGAAGCCCTGGAGCCCCGCCCCCACCCTTGCGGTGCTGCCCCGGGTCCACCTGTGCAGAGGTGGGGCAGGGGAGGGGCTGGAGGAGGGCGCCGTGCCCAGGGACCGCTGGGCCTTCTCAGCCCAGATGGGTGGGCAGCGGCCCCCTGGTGAGGCGGGGGACGGACAGGACATGGATTGGGACACACAGTAAGCAAAGCTCCCTCAAAACCAGGGGAGGCTGAGGACCCAGGACCTCAGATCACCTGGGGGGGCCTCAGCCGCAACTCCATTGCAGGGCCTGATGGTGCCAGCCCCCCAAATACAAACCTTCTACACCAGAGGCTGCCCCGTGACCGGGGTGGCACCGGCTCTGGCCCTGGCCCTGGCTGCAGGACACGGCCTCACCTCTCAGACGGGCCCCTCTGCCGAGCCGAGCCTCAGGGTGAGCCCCCCGGTGCATGGCTGCCAGCCTCACTTCTCTCCCTGAGAAGCCAGTGCTGCTGCACGCAAGGGAAACCCCCACGGTGGCTCAGGGGCCCAGGAGCCCCCCGAGGTGGTGCCCAGGGTGCCGGGCCAGGGTCGCACGGCCGTCCAGACCCGGGTCTCCCCAGGGGGCCACCCACAGGCAGGGCCAGCGGGTGCTGCTTCGGGCGTTGCCACCCTGCTCTCCCTCCTCGCTGTCCAGGGACCCCGAGTGTGACCAACGCGGACCGGGTGGGGGGCGGGCCCCACATCTGTGCGTTCTCCCCCACAGCGGCCCCTTTACTGGGTTCAGGACCCCACAGCCACCCTGCACGGCACCCCTGCTGCCCAGCTGTCTGGCTGCCGGTCGGGGCCCCTGCTCCCCTGGCGTCAGTCTCCATGTCAGCGGCAGGGCCCCCCGAGCCCCATCCATCCGCAGAGAACTGGTGCAGGATGGCGCCTCCATCGGAGCATTTCTGAGCCCCTGGGGGAGAGACAGAGACACAAAGCACAGGTGACAGAGACTCTAACTAGGTCACTTCCTCATCACATCATACCTATGCCCTCGAGGTCACCTCTGGAGGCATCCGTGCAGTGGAACCGAGCACTGCTGTGCCGCTCGAATCCATCAGTGACGTCACCTGGGCCACATGAAACCAGCCGAGGTGGGGACATCTGTACATCGGAGTCCCGGCTGGCTCCGGTCAGTGTGATGGGCGAGCCCCTCCCAGGGCATGGGGACTCAGCCTGGGAAGCAGGAGGCACGCTGTGTGGGTGCTTGGGGGACGGAGAAACTGGAGTTGGGACAATGGCTGGACACAAGACTGCCGTCGGTCGGCCGGGTGGCCGTGACAGTCACCACAGACAGAGGCATGAGCGGCACCTACTGCTCGGGCCTGGCGCCCCCGGCCTCAGTGCTGCGTCTGGGACAGCGCGCTGTGGGGCACGCAGACCGCCCCCTCTTCATGGGGTCCTCACAGCAGGAGCAGAGAGCGGAGGGGGGAGGGGCAGGAGCTCGGGTGTCTCTCACCCCCTGTCGCAGGGCCCACCCTCACGACGGCCTCTAACCCTGACACCACCCCCCCAGAGGCCCATCTCCAAGTTCATCCCATTGTGGGTGCAGCACGGGGACTTTGGTGAGCTCGACACACTCGCTCTAGAGGAATGTGCTAGAAACACGAATGCCAGGGCCCAGCAGCAGGGAGGAACTGGACGAGCAGATGCAGCCGGCTGTGGGCGGCCAGCAGGCAGGCAGGAGGGAGGGCGGGCGAGCCCCCTGCAGGGCGGGTGGGGCCAACAGCCAGTCGCACCGGGAGGACAGGGGCGTGGGGGCAGGGGGCAGGGGTCACAGGGCTCCAGCCAGGTGCTGCATCAGGGCGTCCCAGGCAGTCTTGGGTGTCACAGGGGTCATAGGGCTTGAGCCAGGTCCATGTCAGAGCGTTCCGGGCGGTCTGGACAGTGGAGGTGGCGCGGGCCCTGAGCTTCAGGGCCAGGGGGGAACCGGGCGGTGAGCAGTGCCCAGAGGGCTGCGGGGTCCTCCCAACCTCACCAGCCGGCTCAGCCCGGGACGCACACAGGCACCTGTGGCCCTGATGTCCCTGCCCATCTCTGCTCAGACCCCTGCTCTCCACTGACCAGCTGTGGGCAGGATGGGGCCCCGCATCCTGGACCTCTGCCCAGTACATGGACGGAACCCCCAGCTGAGTGGGAGTTCCCTCTAAACCCTGTGCACCCTGGGGCTGGGGGTGGGGTCCCAGCAAAGTGCCACCTCCCTGCAGAACTAGGCTGAGCACACGGCCTGTTCTCGATGGGACGGAAAACCCTGGTGCTGCCCCGCCTTGGACAGGACGTCTGGCCGGCCTCCCCAGGAGGTTCACGTCCGAACCCCAGGCCGGCCGGGCTTCCCCTGCCAACCTCGAGGGGTGTCTGAGAAGGCAGGGCCCTCGCAGCCGGTGCCCCCGTGCACCACGTGCTGCGGATGGGGTGGGGCGCGGTGAGGGTGCCCTGGGGACGCGACCGGTGTCCAGCACGAGGCCGGCCTCAGACCTGCACACGAACTCTCCTGCACCGAGAGGCGACAGCCAAGACCTCCGTCCTCACCCCGACACCGCGCTATGGCTTTAAACGTGTTTCTCTTTTTTGCTTTTCGAATTTCCCAAGCAGACTTTGTTGACCAGGTTTTGCGGTTATCCTCCCAGAAATGTGTTGTCTTTGGCTGCTGGCCGTGGCTCCGGAGCCGCAGAACAATGCAGAGTTTCAAAACAAGGTATTTGTGCATAAAGAGCTCCTGATCTCAGGAAGGGGGAACTCCTGTCAGGGAGGAAATAGAGGGCCCACCAGGAGGCCGAGGGCCCACTGGGTGGCCAAGCACAGGCCTGCTCCTGCTGGGCCTGCTGTTGTCCCGCAGGGGCTGCAGGTTGAGGGGCCCCTGGCCGCCCCTGGGTTGGGGGGTGAGTCCTGGGCCTGCCGTGCAGCCTCAGGGAGACTCCCAAGCTTCCACCTTGAGGACCATGGCTTTGTGAGCTTGGGACACAGGGTGTCCAGGCTGCCTCACATCTGTGTCCCCCTCCGCTGACAGTGGCTGACAGGTCCACAAAGAGGAGCCCAGGCAGAAGGGAAAGGTCTCTCCTGGGGGTACATGTGGTGGCTGCAGCCCAGAGGGGACCTCTGTGGTGGAGGCAATGGAGTGCCCGGGGCTCCCACCCCATCTCCGGGGGTGCAGCCTCCACGGCGGGACGGCCATGCTGAGGAGAAGGTAGCTGGGGGGGCGTCTGGGAATGGGGTGCTGTGCCCAGAGCTCCCAGCAGCCTCAGGTCCCAGTCCTGAGCCTGGGGGAGGGACAGCTCCCTGCCCCACACAGGAAGTCCAGGCCCTGCCCCTTCCCCCCCGCCAGAGCTCTGCAGACCTTCCTCAGGGAGCTGTGCCAGCCCGGGGGCAGTGTCCGTCTCTCCAAGGGCAACAGGCCAGTGCTGGGGTCATCACGCTGTCGTGCCTCCGGTGCCCATGAGGCCCTGTAACCAGACATCCTGCAAGCAGTCAGCAGAGAGATGGGTGGACAGCACAGGGAAGGGGGACAGTGTGGCAGCCCGGGCCTCCCTGGGACGGCCCAAGCCAGGTCCCTCTCAGCCCAGGCTGGGGCACCCAGCTGACATTGGGAGCCCAACGTGCTGGGGTCACGCAGTGTTGGGCCCAGGGTGCCACGGGGGCGAGCGGCCCAGTGGTCATAGCCTGCCTCAGGCCGCACGCCTGTGTGCCTCCGTCACAGTCTCCTGGTGCCTCCCACACAGCCTGTCGGCACCTTCGGAGACGGAATTCAGGTGCTGGAAGCATCCGCCCCACTTTGGTGCGGCTCAGCTCCGGCCTGGCCTCCCAGACGGTGGCAGCCCAGCAGTCTGGGCACAGAGAAGGTGTCACTGGGTGTCACTGGGTGTCACTGGGCGTTGCTGGGCGGCAGACGGATGCTCACTAAGCTGCACACCCGCCCGGTGAAGTTCCAAGTCCCCGTCCTGTCCTGGTGTTTGGAGCCTGGCAGTGGGGTTCCACAGGGGACACGCTATCTGTCCCCCAAACTCGCTGTTCTGTGCAGAGTTCTAAGAAGGCCCCTTCCCGCCGACCCCTTCCGGGCACCAGCGCGAAGGGAATGGTCAGAGGTGCACAATGGGGCTCAGTGCTGGAGAAGGACAAACAGCCTAGATACCCAGCAACATGAGTAACTAAGTGACACGGCCACACGGTGCGGCATGGCACGGTCACCAGACGTGGCCGATGAACAATCACCAGGACCCAGGATAGTGGTCACCATCGGC
>PVJL010020784.1:0-11500 GCA_004026885.1 Lyroderma lyra
TGTGTGTGTGTGTGCAAACTGTAAAGGCTGGTCCAGCCCTTGTGAAAAAAATATAAATAAAATAATGAAGTTTTAATGAATAAAATTTAACCTCTTAATAATGGAAACATAGGTTTGCTGATGCACTTGAGAAAGAAAGGTACTTTGCTGGAATGTTCCCCGTGCTACTGGACAAGAGACAAAAAGAATGTGTTGAGAACTGAGGCACTTAACAAAAGTACCTCTTATAAATAATAAAACAAACCTGATTTTTGCCTCATTTATTAATATTTTAATTGTCCTAGGACCTGCAGATATAATTAACATATTAATTCTTATTTTTAAAGCAACACTTTCTGTATTGTGCCATTTAGTTCTTTTGAGTGGAAATGCTACATCTAGGGTACTTACATGATTGAACTTGACTATATGAGATACTATTAGTTGGCTAGTCTTTCAAATTGAGTTTAAAAATACCTATCTTTATGAGTTTTATCATAAAGAACAATACTTTTAACTAAAAATCATAGTGTTATGAATATAAATCATACCTAAAAATGAACCCTGCCTTCCATCTAAGCCAGGATAGGAAAATTTGAACTTACACTAAATCAGATGGTACATACATGTATGTGTATGGTGAATTGTTTGTTTGGTAGCAGAGAAACAGGGTGTTGCATTTTCACATTGAAAAGAATAATAGTTTTTTGAAGGTAGTTACTTTAGAGTTCTTTTAATAATCTCCTAATGTTTTAAATATATAATTTGATTGTAGGAATTTGTTTACAGTATAGAACTTTCCTGGAATACAGCTCTTCTATAAAGTAAAATACAAATATATTTAGTTATTATACACTATTTAAACTTGAATAGTGAATCACTGGTTTATAAAATGCTTTTACAGCTATCTCACTTAAACCTCACAACCAGCTCTGATACAGAAATGACATGCTGTATCCCATTTTAGGGATAAAGAACCTGAAGTTACGGTGAAAGACTCGGTTAAGCTCACATAATTTGTAAGTGTTTGCGGAGCTGCTGAATGGGGAAGAAACACAGCATTAATGAGTGCTAACCTCATATGGAGTGTTCGCATGGAACCTTAAACTATCTGGGAGGTAGATAGTGTCATTCTTCAGAAGAAATAGTCTTAGCAGAGGAAAAGACAAATAAAAATATGCCTCTAATTTCCAAATGAGAATATAAGAAAATTTCAAATTGTGAAAACCACAGATTTGGGCAAATGGAATGTATAAGTTTTTGAAGTTGGCAGAAAATATGTAAAATGAAAAAAAATGTAAAAGGCCACCTACTCTTGTCAGTTAATCTTTTATAGTAACCGCTTTGGAGTATTCAATAATTCTGCATCTGTACTTAAATGTTTAATCTTGCAACTAATTTAAGCCTCATTCAGAATTTTATTTTATGAGTATAACTTATTGTTTTAAATTAATCTTCAGCTGACAGCAGTTAGCACTTAATATGTAAATTGAATAATCTATTAAGTGTAGAAACTTGTCAACATAATCAGTTTTTACTTAAACGCACCAAAGATTTTTAGTAGGTAGTAAAATAGATTAAAAGAATTTAAACTCTTTGTTGTTTGAATAAATAATTGTCCAAAGAAGCACAGTTGAATTCCCAGAGTTATGGATTTTAAAAAAATCATTAGCTTGAATACTAGGATAAAGTATTTGTGTTTAAATATATAAAAACAAGAACAGAAGAATATACTCTAGAAATAGTTATACTGACAAATTAATAGTGTCCACTTAAAAGATAATATTCAATTAAGCTGAGGAAAACTGAGTATTCTTACTTGTAATTAATTTGAGATTAAAAAATATATAAAAACTAATGACAATGAAAATACAATGTATCAGAGTTATTGGGACACAATGAAAGTGGTAATAAGAGGGAAATTTATATCATTACAGGCCTATATTAAGAAACAAGAAAAATCACAAGTAAACACCTTAAAATCCCATCTTAAATAACTGGAAAAAGAAGAGCAGAAAAAAACCAAAGCGAGCAGAAGAAATGAAATAATAAAAATTAAAGCAGAGCTAAACCAATTAGAGAACAGAGGGACAGTAGAAAAAATTAATATTACCAAAAGCTGATTCTTTGAGAAAGTCAACAAAATGACAAACCCCTGGATAGACTAATCAAAGGACAAAAGGAAAGGACACAGATAGCCAAAATTAGAAATGGAAGGGGAGAAACTACCACTAATACCACAGAAATACAAAGAATTATAAGAACATATTATGAAGAATTTTATGCCACAAAATTCAACAACCTAGAAGAAATGGACAAGTTTCTAGAAACTTATAGCCTACCAAGATTGAACCAAGAAGAACTGGATAATCTAAATAGACCAATCAATATCAAAGAGATTGAAATGACTATCCATAATCTCCCAAAAGCAAAACCCCTGGACCAGATGGTTTCAACAATGAGCTCTACCAAGCATTCAAAGAAGAATTATCACCTCTAATCCTCAGACTCTTCCAAAAAATTGAAGAGGAAGCAATACTTCCTAATTCATTCTATGATGCCAACATTACCCTAATACAAAAGCATGGCAAAGACAACACCAAAAAAAGAATATTGTAGACCAATATCTCTGATGAATACAGATGCAAAAGTTCTAAACAAAATATTACCAAACAGAATACAATGCATCAAAAAGATCATACAACATGATCAAGTGGGATTTATCCTGGCAGTACAAAGATGGTTCAACATATGAAAATCAATCGATGTGATACCACATAAACAAAATATAACATAAAGACCATGTGGTCATTTCAATTGATGCAGAGAAAGCTTTCGACAAGATACAACATCCGTTTATGATTCAATCACTAAATAAATGAGGTATAGAAGGAAAGTATCTCAACATAATAAAAGCCATATATGACAAACCCTTGGCTAACATCATACTGAATGGGAAAAGCTGAAGTCTATTACCCTAAAATCAGGAAAAACACAGGGTTGCCCCATGTCACCACTGGTATTTAATATAGTACTGGAAGTTATAGCCACAGCAATTAAGCAAGAGAAAGGAATAAAATGTATCCAAAATGGGAAGGAAGAGGTCAAATTGTCAATATTTGCAGATGACATCATCCTTTATATAAAAAAATTCCAAAGATTATACCAGAAAACTAGTAGAAACAAGAAGTGAAAGTAGTATAGTTGTAGGATACAAAAACAATGTACAAAAATCAACAGCATTTCTATATATAAACAATGACTCCTCAGGAAAAAAAATGAGGGAGTCAATTCCTTTTGCTTTCACAACAAAAATAATAAAATACCTGGGAATTAACTTAACAAAGAACGTGACAGACTTATACATGAAAAACTGTAAGATACTTTTGAAAGATATAGAAGCAGATTTTAAGAGGGGGAAAAATATGCCCTGTTCATGGATAGGAAGACTTAATATTGTTAAAATGGACATTCTGCCCAAAGCAATCTACAGATTTAATGCAATGCCCATTAAAATCCCACAAATATACTTTTGTGAAATAGATAAAAGAATTATCAGATTTATATGGAACAATATAAGACCTCGAATTGCCAAAGAAATCCTACAGAAAAAGAAAAATGATGGTGGCATTATATTTCCTGACTTCAATTTATATTACAAAGCATCAATAGTCAAAACAGCTTGTTACTGACAGAAAAACAAAAATATAGACCAATGGAACAGAACTGAAAATGCAGAAACAAATCCACAAATTTATGGACAAATAATTTTTGATAAAGGAACAAAAAATTTACAAAGAGAAAAACACAGCCTCTTTAGTAGGTGTTGCTGGGAAAACAGGAAAAACATATGCAAAAGCATGAACCTGAGCTGTGAACTCTGCATATCCAAAAATTAACTCAAAGACCTTCATATCAGACCTGCAACAATAAACTGTATAGAAGAAAACATTGATACTAAACTTATAGACCTAGGACTCAAGGAAGACTTCGTGAACCTGACCTCAAAGGCAAGGGAAGTAAAAGCAAAAATAAATTAATGGGACTATATCAAACTAAAAAGCTTATGCACAGCAGAAGAAACCATCAACAATGCAAAGAGACAGCCAACTGAATGGGAGAAAATATTTGCAAATAACGCATCAGATAAGGTTCTAATATCTAAAATATATGAAGAACTAATAAGGCTTAACAACAACAACAAAAAAAAACAAGCAACCCAATTGAAAAGTGGACAGAAGAATTAAACAGACACTTCTCCCACGAAAAATACAAATGCCCAGCAGACATATGAAAAAATGGTCATCCTCATTAGCTATCAGGGAAATGCAATCGAAACCACAATGAGGTAGGACCTCACACCTGTTAGAATGGCTATTATAAACAAGACAAGGAATAACAAGTGCTGGAGAGGATGTGGAGAAAAAGGAACTCTGGTACACTGCTGGTGGGAATGCAAACTCGTACAACCACTGCGGAAGACAGTGTGGAGGTTCCTCAAACAATTGGGAATGGAGCTACCATATTATCCAGCAATCCCCCTTCTGGGGATTTACCCAAAAGACTTGAAAACCTTTGTCCTTAAAGACTTATGTACGCCAATGTTCACTGCAGCACTGGATAAAGAAGCTGTGGTACATATACACAATGGAATATTACTCAACTATAATAAAGGAGGAAATATTGCCATTTGCAACAAAATGGATGGACCTGGAGATCATCATTCTTAGTGAAATAAGCCAGACAGAAAAAACAAAGAACTGTATGACTTCACTCATATGTGGAATATAAAACTGAAAGCAAGGAAAAAGGAAATGAACAAACAAATAACCCATGGACCCAATCAATAGTTTAATGTTTGTTTGTTGATGAGTGTGTTAGGCAGGGGAGAAAGGGAGGGGGTGTTAGAGGAAGAAGGGAAAGCTAAATATAAGGTGATGGAAAGATAAGTCACATTAGGTGGCCATCTTAAACAAGTTGAAGAAAAAAACAAACAAGCTGACAATGCACTCTAGAATTGTATGCCTGAATCCTATGTAATTCTTGCTAACAGATGCCACCCCAATTAGTCTAACAATAAATATGAATTAAAAGGAAAAAATAAAACTAATACTAATATGGTAAATATTACTTGCAATTAGAGTAAAGAATGCATAATGTGAGAATAATTTTTGTAGACAAATTTTAGGAATTACAGGCAAATCTCCCTTTCTTTTGCAAATTTTTCTCTCTGAAGAGTCCATAGTGTTTGTTATTTTTTTTGGGGGGGGGTAGCGGTGATTGCCCTCTTATTTCCTCTAAAATTATTTCTACTTAAACTACTTTTATCCTGAGATATTTGCATGCTTTCTGCACCCCCTCTTTGGGAATAGCATAAGATAGGCATAGGATTAGTTTATCTGGCAGAGGAGAGAAAGAGGTCGTGATGGAAAGACTGCTTGTATTTTGTTTACTCTCTATGTTTCAACTTGCTGTGTACTAATCTTAAACCGATTACATTTGAGAAATCCCCAAAGAATTTAACTTTAGCCTCTTCAGCTGTTATATAAAGAGAAATAAAGAATTATGTTCAGAGAACAGAGGTTATACAAATGTGGACCTACTCTTTTTATTCCAGATTCTTAGGTAAAGAAGTAATTTCAGTGCTTGTGTAATTTTACTGGTGCAAATGCTAGAACATTTTTTGGCTGAAGAGCAGGTGCACTTATGGTGATAACGGCCTCTTTGCTTGGTGTTCCTGCTCTCATGGGAGCTGGACAGTGCTCTGCGGTGTCATTACCAAACTCCTCCTTCCAACAATCAGACACTTCTTATCCCTACAGATAAAATGATCACAGTTGATGAGAGTGGATGCCAAAAACTTCCTGCAGAGGTGAGCGTGCAGCTGCTCCAGGGAATGTAATAAATGTTCCAATTATGGGGATATAGCAAATTCATTAATGTGGAGATGCTTTTAAACTTACTTTTCAGGTTCAAATCATAAGTTTTGCTTTGAATCATTGAGGACACAGTAAAGCAATTATAAAAAATAATTTAAAACATCAACTGTCACCTGGGTAAAGTATCTTATGAGTTTTCTAAATATTTTGGCATTCTTGTGTTTCTTAAGTACCAATGTCTTTATAGAAAAATTCAGTTTTCTGTGAACAATAGAAAGTGTATTCAATATTAAACTAGTTCTTTGTGTTATTTTGATATTTAAAATACAGGTATTTGTTCTCATCAAGCATAGGTAGGTTTTTGTGAACACAGCATGGGGATGCCTCCTTTAAAATTGAGTGCAAAGATTATAAACAAATGAAAACCAAGTATTCTTGTGCACATCTACATAAATTTTACTTATTTCTCAGAATCTAGAGATTACTTGGAAATATTTTACATATGAAACTTAAAAACCAGTGAAGTAGTTAATGGTTTAAAGTGACTGACTAATATAAATGCAAATACTAATAGTGACTAGTAAACAAACTGTGCTACACTGTGTTGAGTTGAAACAAGCATTTCCATGACATAAGCTGAAGAGGGCTTATATTTGCTGTGTTTACTAGAAAAATAATATTCACAGTTCTACATAATAAAGTTAATTAAGTGTATTTGAAAATTATTGTAATTCACACTAATATTTTTGCTTTAAAAACGTGGTAGTAGTGTTCTTACTGTGTATCAATACTAAAGGATTAAAAAAAAAACCTCTATACCAATTCTGTTTAAGTATTACTAAGGAAACAGGGTTCAACTGGAGGCCAAATTGGGTGTCAGTGAATCCAATTTCCTGTCTCACCTTCATTTCAGTTTTCCACCCAGGGACTTCCTTGCTGCATAGTCTGAGGACCCATGCCCATGCCCATATATTATTTTTAAAGTTTCCTACTGTCTTTGGAGGCAGTGCACTACAGTGGTAAAAGCAAGATCAGAGTCAAGCTGCCTGTGCACATACCCTGGCATTGCCACTTCCTAGCTGGCTCGTGTGCTGTGTATTGTTCCTCAGTAAATAAGGTGATGGTACCTCTCTCTCAGGGATGAGATAAATATATAAAGCGCTTAACCCTGGCACATAGTAATAGTAATATGTAAGCTATAATCATCATTGTTCGATGCCTGCAATGAAAACCAAGCCATTGGAGAAGGGATTGCCCATCAGAGCCATCAGATGAATCACTGGGATCCCGCTTTGCTTCTGTTCATATATGAATAGTTTTGGTCCCAGTATCCTGAGGTAAGAACCAGCGCGTAAATGTATGGAGCCCCTGTTGTGGTCAGTCACTGACACACTATAAGTTTAGTTGTCTTCATTTTCTCCCATTTGGCCTGAGGAACTCCGATAGGAAAGCTAATGAATGTAATTCTGAGCGGGTATATGGAATGAGAGGAGGATTGAAGCCAATTTTGTTCGCCTACTTAACGGTTTTACCTAAGGTTGTCCCTGGCAACCACAACGACTGCTGCCTACACCGTGGCGGAGCTGTCACTCTCCTCCCCTCAACTGCAACCTGTTTACAAAATCAAAAGGCCTCTTTCGATTCTAAGGGATGGGTTTCAGCTGTCGCCACGACCAGCCGGGGACCCCTCCGCGGAGAACATAAAGTGGCCCCGCTAGGGCTTACACGAAGCGCTTTCGTCTCATTGGCTGCTGCTGGGGTCACTGATTGGCTCTTCTGCTCACTGATTGGCTCTGTGGGAGGTGGGTGGTACTGCGCGTGCACATTGGTGGAAGAGGGAAGTTTAAGCTGAGGCAGACGCCAAAGCAGCTTTGTCGTGTTTGGCTTTCAAGCTTGGGGATCGTTTCTTTTTCTTGGGGTGTCGGAGACTGGAAGAGGAAGAGGCGCGTTCGCTTCCGCGACATCCGCAGCCCCCACCTGCAGGCACGGTCGCGGGCCTCGGGCTGCCTTGGCGACGCGGCGTGCGGAACGCGGCTGCAGGGATGGAAGCGCTGCGTAGCTAAGCGCCTTGGCGAATACCTGGGAGCTCGCGGCCTAAGGCGAGGCGACAGCCCTGCCGCCGTGTGCCCTCGCCCGCTTCTGCGCGAACAGGATGTTCTGCATCCGGGAGTCGCGCTGGGATGCCTGCGGCCACAGCTGCTGGCCCTGGACAACCCCACCGCCGCGGACGCGGTGCGGCTGCTGCCCGGCTGGCCGATCGCCTTCGTGCTGCAGGTGGGTCGTAGCGGGGCCCAGCCCAGAGGCCCTTGGAGCACAGGCAGTTCCTTCCACTCGCTCCGGGCAAGTCCTGCTCCCCCTTCCACGGAAGGGGCGTGCGTGCCGGCAGCAGGTGCACGCGCATGTGCGACCATCCTTAGCAGCACTTTGTCATGGACCTGCGGAGTGCGCGGACCCTGGCGGTTCTGCAGTAATAAACGTTACTTTCAAAGTGTATTTAGGCGACATGAGAATTAATTCTCTGTTATTGTTATGATTGCCAGGAGCACTTGGGTTAGAGCAGCTATTTTTTACTTTTTTATTTTTATTGCCTCCCATCACACAATATGCATTTTAGTTTTCAAATATATCAGGGAAACTGACTCCATAGAGTCAGGGTCACTGTTTATTCTGGTGAAATAGCGTTGTTTTGGAAATGTCTACAGCAAAAATTAACAAAAGTGAGACACCTCTTCCGGGTTGTTTTTCCCCAGAGTGAGTGGTGGGCATGGTGGTGTTGCTCCAGTGTAGCTCAACAGCGAGAATCACATTTAATTTTATGAACAGTGTTTCAGGAGTTTTCCCGTGTAGCTTTTCTGCAGGGCCTTGGCTAGAGTAGTGTTATCATCTGTGTCACCAAAACCCAGATAACTTGGAGAAGAACTTGTGACAGCAAAGCTGAGGGAGTCTCCTTATTTAAATGACAACTCACAGGCTGTGAAAGAGGCTGTCAGCTTAGGTCACACCTGGGGTGTAAGCAGTGGCCCAGTGAGACTTGTGACCTGCACTCCCCCGCTTCTGTGAAGGCTTGCTTTTCTTTCTATGGCAACATGGATGTTTTTCTGTCTACATGGAACAAACGTTTTTTTCTTTGTTCTAGAATTTACTGTTTTAGAGTCAAAGTTCAGTGTACTTATTTTTAAAAACCATCTGTTTCTGATGTTTAGTGGTTTCTGCTTTAAAACAAAGCTTGTCCTTTCTGTCCTGAAAAACACCAGATGCATGGATTGTTCTGTCCTATCAGGGTTTTCCATTTGACAAATTCATGCCAGGCTGTGGGGCATAGATATTTAAAGTCTGAACTCTTGAGTCAGACTGCCTGGGTTCTAACTACTGGCAATCTGACTTGGGCAAAATGCTTGCAGCTTTCTGGACCTGGATTGCATCATTTGTGAAATATGCAGAGTCACAGTGCCTTCCTCCTAGGGATGTGAGGGGGAAAGTGGTTCTAGAAGTCACTCGAGACTGTGCTGGTACATAAGTGTTTAACAAATAGCAATGATGATGATGTAGATATTGTCTGTTTTATATTCATATACTTTTGTCATTACAACTCGCACATTCAAAGCTTTAGCCATGATTGGGTAGTCCAGTTAAATTAAGTGCTTTTTTACTTTAGTAAGGTGCCCCTATATAATTTTGCTTTCTTTCTCTGAGCTATGGGTTACAAAATTGGAAATAGTCCGTAGTAAAGGAATATAATCACTTGGAGTTACATGTAAACAATGTAATAATTAAAAGTTAATTATCACTACTTCATATATTTTGACATTGAGGATATACAGAAGTCAGCCATGACTGGAGGTCTGAAGAGTCACACATTTAGTCATTGATGTGTCACTCCTTTTGGTCTCAAAGCAGAGAGCCCATGTGTGGATTCTGTGCTTCACGGCTGCGGCCTGGTTTCACCTGTGTGCTGTCAGGATCCAGAGAGTGTACAGATGTCACAGAGCTCTGAGGCATGCCTCAAAGCATGCCGCAGAGCACAGCAGGTTGGTTGTCTGCATTCAGGTTCACTTCTCCCTGCAGTGAACAGAATGGCAGGGTTTTTGTGACAAGTGTTGGGTATTTAGGAAATAATTCCAAAATGCCTTATAGTAGGTCACAGAAAGTGACCCTTTGGCTGCACAGCTGTTGGGACGATTGAAGTTGAGGGATGCATTGATGTTCATGACACAGGTATAAAGCTATGAGTTACTCTCTCGAGTCACTGCTGTCATTCATGCTCCTACCCGCAAAGTCGGAGGGGACCCATTCTTGCTAATACGTGGCATTAGGAAGTTTTCCGATTTTTACCATTTTCATGAATAGCAAATTTTATCTCATGTTTGGTTTGGACTTCCCTTGATGGCTAGCCTAGCAATTGTAAAATGTTTTCATTTGTGTTAGTTATTCCAATTAGTAATCCTGTGTTGGGTGCTTCAATTAATTTTTTGTCATGTATTTTGCCCATTTTTCATATGGGTATTTTTTTTTCTACTTTACAGGAGTTTTCTCTGTATTCTGGATATAAATCCTGTTTGTACTTGATAGTATATTTACACTTACAAAACTGAGATAAGAAAGTAACTGCAGAATGACACACGCAGCTTGACAGAAGTTATATATACTGGGAAATGGAGGTGCTGTTGTCCAGGGTTAAGCATAGCGCATAGGCACCCCACGTGGAGAGGAGGAGCAACATGGCGGGGAAAGGCTGAATGATGCTCTTCAGTGTTCTGTCAGAAATGAAATGTTCTGTGTATTCCTTTCATGTGTGTATAACCTGAAGTACAAAGAAATCCTTATATGCTATAAACACAGATGGTTTCGAGCAAGATTACAGCTAAAGAGGTTTATGCATATATGTCACAGCATCATAAAAATTCAGCATCAAGTTCAGGAAAGGAAGAAGCAGCAAAATAGTTCTGCATCAGTAATACAGGAAGCAATATGCCATTGTCTCCTCCGTAAAAAACAGGAAAAATTTAATAATGGGATCATTAAAATTAATTGGGAATGGAGCTACCATTTGTCCCAGCAATCCCCCTTCTGGGAATCTACCCAAAGAACTTGAAAACCTTTGTCCGCAAAGACTTATGTACCCCAATGTTCATTGCAGCGCTGTTCACAGTGGCCAAAACATGGAAACAACCAAAGTGCCCTGCGACAGATGACTGGATAAAGAAGCTGTGGTACATTTATACAATGGAATATTACTCAGCTGTAAGAAAAGATGAAATATTGCCATTTGCAACAAAATGGATGACCTGGAGATCATCATGGTAAGTGAAATAAGCCAGACAGAAAAAACAAAGAACTGCATGATTTCACTCATATGCGGAATATAAAACTGAAAGCAAAGAAAAAAAGAAATGAACAAACAAATAACCCATGGACACAATCAATAGTTTAATGTTTATTTGGAGATGAGTGGGTTAGGGAGGGGAGAAAGGGGAGGGGGTGGGAGAGGAGGGGGGAAGCTAAATATAAGGTGATGGAAAGAGAAGTCACATTAGGTGGTGAACTGATTATACATCAAGTTGACAATGCACTGTAGAATTGTATGCCTGAAACCTATGTAATCCTTGCTAACAGATGTCACCCCAATAAGTCTAACAATAAAA
>PVJL010020785.1:0-11499 GCA_004026885.1 Lyroderma lyra
AATACTGTACTATAAACTTCAAACCTGGTAGGAGACGAGATCTTCAATTTTATCAACACAAAAAAATAATTATGTGATGTGATGTGATGTGGTAGAGATGTTAGCTACCTCTCTACAGTAACTGTACTGCAATATATACAGGAGACAATCCATTGCCTGGAACTCAAGCGAACACCACTCTCAGACATCCTCTTAAAGGGGCCACACACAGATGTACTTGCTCTCAGGCACTCACTCTAGGCTCCAGCAGAGGAACAGTGACACAGGAGGTGTCACTGTTCCTAGTACTGGCAGCCATCCCTGGTTCTCAGGGTAGCCTCTCCCATATGCCTCCAAACTCTGTATAGGGAGAGACTAAGTTTTATGGCTTCAAAGCAAGGACTGGGGGGGAAAACCAACATTTTCCCTGTGTAGAATCCTGCTCCTGTGCAGCCAACAAGTGGGTGTAACATTTGCTGTGTTGACCACCCCCACATATGACCTAATCTGAATCTGCATTAGCCTGGTGAACTCCAATCTCTCCACACTGGTAATTTCCTGGGACCCTGCACCACCCAAATCTCAGAAAGCCAGAGGTACTTTCTCAGGAAACAACAAGTCCCACTCACATTGCACTCTTTCTTGGACAACTCTCAAGGGTCCGTGGGCTCCAGGCAGGTGGTGGCTGGCCTTGCTGTGCACTGAGACTTTTGATAAGTAGGGCCAGGCTTAGCACTGGCAACAAGACAGAAGTTAACCTAGTAAACACCACTCATACCACCCTGATGGCTCCCTAAGACTCCACCTCACTCAACTCACTCACCACACAAAACTGTATCAATAGCTGGGCCTTAAGGGAGCCAGGAGTAATCAGCAGGCCTCAGGGTGTCCTGTGCTTTTAGTGGAGCAACCCCATGCCTGGTACTGGTGGCGGCCATCCTCGGTTTTATTGTGGCCTCTCCCACATGTCTCCATGACTAACACAGGAAGCAACCAACCACAGGCTGTTTTTTAGCTCCTACCAGGTAGTCCCTGGTCAGTCACAGGCAATGGATGACCTGAGCTTGGGGGTGCCAAGAGGCCACAAAACCAACAAACCTGGAGGTCGGCTTCAAACCACAGCAGAGCACCACCCAATTAGCCCCAGAAGAAGCATACCCAAAGGGCAGTCTCAACAGGCACTACAGACCACTAAAGCAAATCCTGATCCAATGGGTAAGCTCCCCTATACAGTGGTTCATAAGCCGTGGACATGGTTAAATCCCACAGCCAGTCAGCCTGAGGGTTAATCACATCCACTGAGGTACCAATAGCAATCAAGGGTCAACTATAACAGAAGGACACACACAACCAACACAAAGGACACTCCTCGGGCATCTGGTGCAGGTAACCAGGGAGAATGCACCACTGGGCCCCACAGGACCCTACTACATAAGCCACACAGCCAAGACTGAGAGCCATAACAGATCTACCTAATACATAGAAACAAAAACAAAAAGGCTGCCCAATGAGGAAACAAAAACTGTGTATCAAATGAAAGAACAGGAAAAACTCCAGAAAAAGAACTAAACGAAATGGAAGCAAGCAACCTACCACATACAGAGTTCAAAACCATGATTACAAGGATGCTCAGTGAACTTAGGGGTAGAGTAGATGAAGTCAATAGAAATTCAACAAAGAGATAGTAAGTATAATAAAGAACAAAGAAACCATTAAAAGTAACTTGTCGAATGAAGAATACAATAACTGAAATGAAAAATGCACTAGAAAGAACCACCAGCAAACTACATAAAGTAAAATACTGAATCAGAGATTTGGAAGAAAAGATGGTAAAAACACACAATGAAAACAGAAAAAGGAAAACAAGAATGAAGAAATGAGAAGAGTTGAAAAGACTTCTGAGACAATGTACAACATTCACAACATAGGTGTACCTAAAGGAGAGAAAGCAAGAAATTGAGAACATATGTGAAAAAAATAATGATGGAAATCTTCCCCAACCTGATAAAGAAAACATATATTCAAGTGCAGGAGGCATAGAGAGACCCAAACAAGATGAACCCAAACAGGCCCACACCAAGACACATCGTAATGAAACAAAGCTTAAAGACAAAGAGAGAGAACCCTTCAAGCAGCACGAGAAAGAAACTAGTTACCTACAAGGGAGCTCCCGAAAGACCATCAGCAGATTTTTCAACAAAACTTTGCAGGCCAGAAGAGAGTGGCAGGGAGTATTCAAAGTGATGAAAAGCAGGCACCTACAACCAAGATTACTCTATCCAGCAAAGCTATCATTTAGAATTCAATGACATATAAAGAGCTTCCCAGTCAAGAAAAAGCTAAAGAAGTTCATCACTATCAAAACAGTATTATAAGAAACATTAAGGGGACTTCTTTAAGAAAAAGAAGGGGGGAGGAGAGAGAACATAAAAATCAATAATAAAATGGCAGGAACTATGTATTTCTTATAATCACTTTAAATGTAAATGGAAGAAACGCTCTAATCAAAGACATAGGGTAGCTGAATGGATAAGAAAACCCATATATATGCTTTCTACAGGAGACCCACTTCAGATCAAAAGACACACACAGAGTAAAAAAAGTAAAGGGGGAAAAAGATATTTTTTGCAAATGGGAATGAAAAAACACTGGGGTAGCAAGACTTACACCAGACAAAGTAAATTTTAAAACAAAGTTTATATACAATAAGACATAAAAAAGGATGTTATATAATGATAAAGAAACCAGTCCAACTTGGGAATATAACCTTTGTAATCATTTATGTACCCAACGTAGAAGCACCTAAATATATAAAGCAAATATTGACCAATGTAAAGGGACAGGTTGACAGTAATACAGTCATAGTAGGGGACTTTAACACCCCTTTGACACCAGTGGAGAGATCTAGTAAATGGAAAATCAACAAGGAAACAGCAGCCTAAGTGACACACTAGATTAGATGGATTTCATTAATATTTTTATAGCATTTCACACCACAGCAGTGGAGTAGACATTATTTTCAAATTCACATGGAACATTTTTCAAAATAGATCACAGGTTAGGCCACAAGACAAGTCTCAATAAATTTAAGAATATTAAAATTATATCCAGTGTCTTCTCTGACCACAATGGTATGAAACTGAAAATCAAGTACAAGAAAAAAAGTGAAAACCAGACAAACACATATTCTACTAAATAACAAATCAATCACCAATGAGATCAAAGAAAAAAATAGATACCTTGAGACAAATGAAAATGAAAACACAATGACCCTTAAACTATGTGACACAGTGAAAGCACTCTCATAGCACTCCAGACCTTCCGAAAAACAACAGAAAAAATCTCAAGTAAACAATCTAACTTTGCACTTAAGTGAGCCAGGAAAAACAGTAAACAAAGCCCAAAGTGAATAGAAGGAAGGAAATAATAAAGAGCAGAGAGGAAATACATGAAATAAAGTCTAAACAAACAAACAAACAATACAACAGATCAATAAAACCAAGACCCAGGTCTTTGTAAAGATAAACAAAATTAATAAATGTTTACACAGACTCATCAAGAAAAAAAGAGAGGGGAGCCAAATAAAATCAGACACAAGTGAGACGTAACAATTGACACCACAGAAATACAAAGGATATGACAAAATATTACAAACAATTATATGCCAACAGTTTGAATAATCACGAAGAAATGGATACATTTCTAGAAACACACAATCTTCAAAGAAGAACTCAAGAAGAAACAGAAAATCTGAACAGGCTAATTACTACTAACAAAATCATATCAGTAATAAAAAAAACTCCTAACACAGAAATCCTGCACCAGATGACTTCACAGGTGAATATGAACAAATATTTAGGGGTTCCCTGGTGGTGTAGTGGCTAGGTTTTAGATCGCTCAACACTGTGGCCAGGATTCGATTCCCAGCCAGGAAACCACCAAAAATAAATAAATAAATAAAAATTCAAAAACAAATTAACACCAATCCTTTACCAACTATTCCAAAAAAAGTGAAGCGAGAGAAAGCTTCCAGGCTCATTTTACAAGGCAACCATTACCCTCACCCCAAAACCAGACAAAGACATTTTTAAGGAAGAAAACTATAGGCCAATATCTCTGATGAACATAGGTGTAAAAATGCTCAACAAAATATTAGAAAACAAAATTCAACAATATATTAAAAGGTCATACACCATGATCAAGTTGGATTTATTCCTGGGATGCAAGTTCCACATCCACAAATCAATTACTGTGTTACACCACATAAATAGTATGAAAAATAAAAATCATATGGCATATCAATAGATGCAGGAAAAGCATTTGACACATTTCAGCACCCATTTAGGATAAAAACTCAGCAAAGTAGAAGAGAGAGAACATACCACAACGTAATAAAGGCTGTATACCGCAAACCCACAGCTAACATCATACTCAATGGGGAAAGAAAAAAGTGTACTTTTTGTGATCAGGAACAAGAAGAGAGTGACTGCTTTCACCACTTTTATTCAACATAGTACTGGAAGTTCAAGCCACAGTAATCAGGCAAGAAAAAAAATAAAAGTTATCCAAATTGGAAAGATGTAAAACTGTCTTTACTTGCAGATGACATGACACTATAGATAGAAAAGCCTTAAGATTCCACCAAAAATCTACTACAATGAATAAATTAATTCAGGAAATAGCAAGATGCAAAATTAATATTCAGAAATCGGCTGTGTATTTATACACCAATAATACACTGTCAGAAAGAGACATGAAAAAACAATTCCAATTGCAAAAAGAATTCAATATCTAGGAATAAATTTAACCAAGGAGGTGACTAACCTATACTCATAAACTATAAGAAAATGAAAAAAGAATTTGAAGAAAATACAAGTACATGAAAGCATATACTGTGCTCAAGGATAGAAAAACTGAACATTGTTAGGATGACTGTACTACTGAAACCAACCTACAAACTTAATGCAATACCTTATCAAAATATGAATGTCATATTTCATAGATCTAGAACAATTAATCTTAAAATGTATATGGAACTACAAAAGACCTTGAATAGCCACAGCAATCTTGAGAAAGAACAAAACTGCAGGTATCATGATACCTGACAGCAAACTATACTACAAGGTATAGTAATCAAACAGTATGGTACTGGCCCAGAAATAAACCCACACCTATATGGCCATTTAATCACTGATAATGGAGTCAAGAACATACTGTGGGGTAAGAAATCCTATTTAATAATGATGTCAGGGAAACTATAGACAGGTGTATCCAAAAAATGTAACTAGACCACCTCCTTGCACATCATGTACAAGAATAAACTCAAAATGGATTAAAGACTTAACTGTAAGACCCAAAACTATAAAACTCCTAGAAGAAAATATAGGCAGTAAACTCTCTGACACTGTTATTAGTAATTTTTTTTAATCCAGCAATATCTCCTTGGGAAAGGGAAAGATAAAAATTAAGCAAATAGTACTACATGAAACTAAAATGCTTTTGCACAGCGAAGGAAACCATCAACAAAACAAAATGACATCCTACTGAATAGGAGAAAATATTCACCAATGATATATCTCATAAGGGGTTATATCCAAAATTTACATAGAACTCATACAACTCAACACCAAAAAACAAAGAGTCCAATTAAAAAATAGGCTGAGGACTTGAATAGACATTTCTTCAAAGAGGACATACAGATGTCCAAGAGACATATGACAAGATGCTCAACATCACTAATCGTCAGAGAGATGCAAATAAAAACAGTAACGAGAGACCACCTCACACCTGTCAGAATGGTCATCATCAATAAATCAAAGAACAAGTGTCGGTGAGAATGTGGGGAAAAGAGATGCCTCGTGCACTGCTGGTGGGACTGCTAATTGGTGCGGCCACTATGGAAAACAGCATGAAGTATCCTCAAAAAATTAAAAATAGAACTACCTTATGACCCAGCAATTTCACCTCTGAGTATTTATCCAAAGAAATTCAAAACACTATTCAAAAAAATATATGCATTCCTATGTGCACTGCAGTGCTATTTACAATGACCAAGACATGGAAGCAACCTAAGTGCCCACCAATAAATGATTGGATAAAGAAGTGGAACACATACAGGGTGGCCCAAAGTAGGTATACAGTTGAATCAATGACATTCATCACAACAGGTGATATGGGTACACATAAACACTGATACACACAAAAAAAAGTAGGTATACTGTATGCTTACTTTTGGGTTACCCTGTATACAATGAAATATTACTTGCTCATAGAAAAAAAAAAAGGAAATCTTACCAATTATGACAACATGGATGGACCTAAACAGTATTATGCTAAGTAAAATAAATCTGACAGAGGAAGACAAATACCATATGACCTCACTTATACCTGGAATCTAAAGAAGAAAATAAATGAACAAGAAACACGGAAACAGACACATAGATACAGAGAATAAAGTAATGGTTGTCAGAGGGGAGAGGGGTTGGGGGGCGGCAGGGTGAAAAAGGTGAAGAGATTAGGAAATACAAATTGTTAGTTACAAAAGGATCAATGGCATGTAAAGTACAGCATATAGAATACAGTCAATAATGTTGCAACGACTATGTACAGTGTCAGGTTGGTATTTACCTAAATTGGTGGATCACTGTATAAATTATATATACATCTACACACTATGTGGCAGACCTGAAACTAACATAATACTGGATGTCAACTGTAACTGAAAAAATATAATTTAAATAAATAAATAAGAACTGTGTTTTTCAATGTATGGATATCTTACCTCAAAAAAAAAAAAAAAACAACCAAAAAAAAAAGTAATAAAATGAGGTGTGGGGAATGGGATAATATGTACATGAAACAAAAATTAAGATGATTAGTAATTGTTGAAGCTGGGTGACTAGTCTAAACTCTTTTGTTTGATTTGTATATATTTAAATTTTTCTGTTAATAAAGAACCTGTATAAAGTGATGACATTGATTAATCATGTTAGCTGCTAAATGGTTACCTCTGGGGAGGAAAGAGGGACAAAGTGACAGTCAGGGGGCATGAGCGAAGGTAGTTCTAGTTCCTCATTCCACAAGTTTATTCACTTTACAATAATTCATCAGGCTTTATACAAATGATTTGTGCATGTATATCTGCACACATTATACTTCAATTGAAAATTAAATGCTACCTATTTGCATGAATCCTAACAATATCTCAGAATTAATCAGAGTTTTGTTTTGTTTCATTGAGAAACGGAGACTTTCACTTATGGCATTACCAGATGGATTTTAATATTCCTAAGTTTCTATTGATGTCCCTACGTTTCTCCATTTTTACCTCAGTTTGGTAAGTGGCATGGTCTGGAGTTTTTATGATGCAATTTTTCACCATCAAAGTCCACCCCTCTCAACACACAATGATGCTCACCAAGGCCACAAAACCTAGCACAGTGCCTTGTGCATGGTACACACTCAGTACTTGTGGAACTGGGCTGAATGAATCAAGAACAAAATGAGAAGGTGGTTCATGCAAAGAACAGTAAGTCAAAAGGCTACAACTCAGGGGCAAACACGTTTACACTTATTTGAGAAACCACATTATCATCACTTCACCAAAAGTTTTTGGTTGAAAGAAGTGATTTTCAGCCTTGGCCACACACTGGACTCCCGTGAAGAGCTTTGAAAACTACTGATCCTGGGAGTTCCCTAGTGGTGTAGTGGCTTAAGGCTTTGGCTCTGGCACTGTCAGTGCTGAGGCCTGGGTTCAATTCCCAGCCAGGGAGCTACCCACATACTAAAAAGAAAAAAAACAGGAAAAAAAAAAGAAAACTACAGATCCTGAGATTCCACTCCAGGGATTTCTGACTTAATTGTTCGGTTGCAACTTGGGTTTGGAAATTTTAAAAGTCCTCCCGGGAATTGTAATATGCAGCCAGGGGCCAGAACCACTGATTCTGGGTTAGGGGTGCATCAGCTGTAAGTGCTTTACATATGTGCTATGGAGATTCCCACCACTGCAGCATCTGTTTGAGGTCTTAGAAACCAGCTCAGCCTGGTTAAAATAAAAGGACTGCTTCAAGATTTACTCAGCTGTTTGGCTAAACTGCAGCAAGAAGAAACGTCTTCTCCACAGATCCTTTTCTCTAGCTTTGAAGTAAGACATTGTTTCAGGAACGATGGTTTCATTTACCTGTGCTGAAACTCATACATAGCCTACAAATAAGAAAAATGGATGAAAGGAGCTAGCAAATATGTTGAGTTGTAGCGTCCCACATGACACAGGCAGTGGGAAAACAGAAAAGGTGGCACAAGGTGATGAAAGACAGTAGCCAAAAGTATGTTTCAAGTGAGGCCAAGGGACTCCAGCCTCGTAGACTGAGCCCCGAGTTGGAACAACGCATAGCTTTTATTGGTGATCATACAAGGAAGTCAAACTGGTTATTCCATGGTCTGTGCATTACGTTGCCTAGGAGACTGCTTTTCCCGAAAGTCCCCATTGTGTGCCAACATGCATTCTGTCCCTATGAGAACATATAGCTCCAAGGACTCAGTGTACCAAAACCACCCCAGGGGGTGCTCTCGGTATCCAAGTCATCTCTAAGGAAGCATGACCAATATCGTTCTATCAGGGCATCAAGGGAGCAACGTGGGACACAAGGCAGCCAGGGGCTAGGAGATTAACCTCAGAGAGGGTGAGGGTCTATGCCTCACCTCTGTTGACCCCAAGCTCTCTCCTGATGGCCCCTATGCAACTGTGGCTGTCTTAGGTTGTTCCTCCCTTGAGGAATCTTACCCGTCATTAACTAACCAGCCATCCTGTGGGGTCATATGGGGTGAGGTGGGGTGTGCGAGGGAGGAAGGAACATAACCCCACAAGAGAGGGTCAGTTCTCTCCTACATATTCTATGCCTCCGTGGCCTCCACGCTTAGCTCCTGCCTTAAGATGTCATGGAGAATGCATGAGGGGACAGACAATTTGGCAGTTGTAAGGCAACATCAAGTGTACTATATGTGTTTTCCAATTTCTCCTATGATTAAAAATAAAAAATGTATGGTTGGGCTTGGATTTCATAAACTCAGCCCTCGGCCACTTCCCTAAATTATTCCAAGTCCTTCCAAAATGCTTCAGCATTCTCTCCAGGGGATTATTCCCAACAGTGATGAGTCCTAGATGGATGCAAAGCTCAAAGGAATCCTGCTTCTACTGCAATGTCCCTCTTCGGACCTGGAATGACAAGGGAAGCTGTAGGTAAGAATGAGTGGTGTGGTCTAGTGGGGGGGTGGGTTCTGGAGTCAGACAGGTTTGACACTGAGTCCCTGCCAAGCCACTTAGTAGCTAAGGGGCTTTGGACAAACTGCTCGACTCTCAACAGTAATATATACTTTGTCTGCACAAAAAGACAGAATGATTCCAATTGCAAAAATGGCAGTGATTCTTCCTCCATCCCTATATGCATGTGATTTTACAATTGTTCCCACCATGAGGCAGAATCTGTTTCCCCAAACCCTGTATCTGTGCTGGACTTGTTGAATCCGGCCAATAGAATGCAGTGGGTTTGACAGTGTGTCACGTTCAAGCCCAGGCTCAAAAGTTCTTGAATGTTTCCACTTTTTCAGAAGCCTGTCATCCTTGAGAATAAATCCCTATTAGCCTACTGGAGGATGAGATGCCACAGGGAAGAGAACCAAGGTGTCCAGCTCACCTCCAGGAGCAGAGCCCCCTAGTCAACCAGCAGCTCACCACACATGCTTGAAAGAGCCCAGCTGGGACCAGAATGGCCCAGCCGGTCCCAGCTGAAGCTGCTGACCAGATCAATCATGAGCTAAGTAAGTTTTAGAGTTGTTTGTTATCCAGCAATAGCTAATACATACACCCATTACAGACAGGACACCAGCATTCGATGACATGTTGATTACAAGGTACCTGGCAATCTCCATAGATACTAATTTCATTTTCTTCTTATTTACAGTTGCATCTCTTGAGTTACACAGTAATACAGTGTAGACATGTGACCACTGCTTAAAGTCATACAGGAGAAAACAGGCAACCATAGCCTAACCATTTCCGGAGGTCCATGGCCAAACTGCACAATAGTTTCCCTTCATCTATTCCAAGTCTAAATTCTGTAGGTGAAGATCTATGGACACATCTGAACACAATGGGTTCCCTACCCCTGGGGTCCCATCTTCCCTTCACTGCTGTCTGATCCCTGAGAAGGACGAATGGGCCCAGGCCAAACAAGCAGCAGTTGGAAACTTTCTACTTGTACCCCACTGCTCTCTCAGGGCACCATCCATCCCCACTTGGAACTGAGGAGAGATAGTGGTAGGGAGGGGGTGTTTCCTTGATCCTGGCAGACGTATAACGGGGTGGGGTTTCAGGCACCTCACCGCCCTGAGCTCAGGAGGGAGAAGTCAGATCCCTTAGAGCTGCTCTTCCAATGTGGCGGCCACACCCACACATGTGCACTGAGCACTGGTGTGAGGCTGGTCTGCAATGTGATGTGCGGGAAGTGTAACCCACAGAGTGAATGTGAATGATAATACTGTGGATATACTGGGTTCAATAAATTACAGAAGGTCCCCAACTTAGGAGAGTTGGACTATCAACTTTTCCATGGTATAAAAGTTTGAAAAAATGAAAAGAAACTTTCTATAAATGTATGTTATATATACTTCTGTAATTTACGTTTTCATTCAACATTGTATTTTGAAAGCCTTCCATGTTTAAAATAGTTTCTTATTCAATTCTATGTGTTATTTGCTAATTAGTCTCTAAAGATACTAAGACCTACTTATTGTAGGATTCCATTGATATCAAATGTCTAGTACAGGGAACTCTAGAGACAGATAGTAGACTCTTGTTTGCTTAGGGCTGAGGGAGGGGGTGGGGGGTAGGAAAGGGATAGCTAAAGAGGATGGCGTTTCTTTCAGAGGAGATAAAAATGTTCTAAAACTGTGATATGGTTGCACATACATGTGAGTATACTAACATCCACTGAATCATATACTCTAAATAAGAGAACTGGAATGTATTGAATTGTATTTCAACAAAGCTGATTCAAAATTAAAAGTAAAAAATGAACTATTTTTTTACTCACAATATACTATAGAATGTATGAAAACCACCATGCTGTACCTATCAACTGCTAAATAAATAAAAATTTATCACTTCCTTGAAACTGTCTGCATGGCCCTCTCCCAATACAGTAAGTCTTCATTTAACAGCCCCCATAGGTTCTTGGAAACCACGATTTTAAGCAAAATCATTTTTACCACAGGCTAACTGATATAAACAAGAGGTAGGTTTCCCCACCAGAAATGCTCACATGGGGTGGGTAATATATCCTTCCGGGGTCATCAAGATTAAGGGAAACTAATTTCCACTGCAGCTACTGGTGCTAGTTTTCAGGCTGCCTGCCATCGGAGGGTAATGTGTGCGGACATCAGTCTTTGTGGTGGCTGCCTGGAACCCTGTGCTTGGAAAGAATGGTGAGGTCAAGTTCAGCCATAGTGGGAGGGAGACCTCTG
>PVJL010020786.1:0-11496 GCA_004026885.1 Lyroderma lyra
TATATATTTTTTAATCTCATCTTTTATTTGTTCTTTTATCCAGTCCTTTTTTAATAAGCTGTTGTTTAATCTCCATATATATGTGGTTTTTTCTGCTTTCCTTTTACAGTTGATCTCCAATTTCAAAGCTTTGTGGTCTGAGAATACACTTGGTATGATTTCGATCTTCTTGAATTTGCTGAGGCTACTTTTGTGTCCCAGCATATGGTCTATTCTTGAGAAAGTTCCATATGCACTAGAAAAGAAAGTGTCGTCTCTTTTTGCTGGATGAAGTGTCCTGTAAATGTCAATGATGTCCAATTGCTGTAATGTGTCGTTTAGAGCTGTTATTTCCTTATTTGTTTTCTGTTTGGATGATCTGTCCATGGCTGTTAGCGGGGTGTTTAAGTCCCCCACTATGATTGTGTATTCATCAGTTTCTCCTTTCAAGTCTGTTAGTAGTTTCTTTGCATATTTTGGTGCATCCTGGTGGGGAGCATATATGTTGATTAATGTCAAGTCTTCTTGTTGTTGCATTGTGCCTTTTAACATTATGTAATGACCATCTTTGTCATTTACTATCTTTTTTAACTTGAAGTTTATTTCATCAGATAACAGTATGGCCACTCCTGCTTGTCTCTGGTTATTACCATTTGCTTGGAGTATTGTATCCCATCCTTTCACTCTGAGTCTGTGTTTGTCCTTACAGCTGAGGTGTGTTTCTTGGAGACAGCATATGGATGCATTCTGTTTTTTAATCCAGTCCGCTACTCTGTGTCTTTTTGTTGGTGAGTTCAGTCCATTGACATTTAGAGTGATGATCAATATGTGAGGATTTCCTGTGGCCATTACTTATTTCTTTCTTTGTTTTTGTTTGTTTGTTTGTTTATTTTTGTTTCTTTCTTGTTGCCCCAACTATGTTCCATTTGTCCTGATGTTTTGTTTCAGGCTGAAGAGCCTCCTTCAGTATTTCTTGGAGTGTTGGCATCGTGCTGGCAAATTCCCTCAGCTTCTGTTTGTCTGAGAAGGTCTTTATTCCACCTTCATATTTGAAAGATAATTTTGCTGGATAATTTATTCTTGGCTGGAAGTTTCTCTCTTTTAAATTTTTGAATATTGGGTTCCACTCTCTCCTGGCTTGTAGAGTTTCTGCTGAGAAATCTGATGCCAGCCTGATGGGTTTTCCTCTAAAGGTTATAGTTCTTTTTTCCCTGGCTGCCTTGAGAATTTTCTCTTTGAATTTATTTTTGGACATCTTCACTATAATGTGTCTTGGAGAAGATCTATTGGGGTCCAGGTATCTGGGGGATTGGTTTTCTTCTTGAACTTGGGGTTCCAGATCTTTCCATAGGTTTGGAAAATTCTCATCTATGATTTGTTTGAGTATGCTCTCTGTAGATTGTTCTGCCCCTTCTTCCATTCCTATTATCCTGATGTTGTTTTGTCTCATGGAGTCGGATATTTCTTGCAGAGTTCTTTCAATCCTTGTGGTTCTATATTCCCTCTCTTCCTCTTTCTGAGCTGTTTCCATGTTCTGGTCTTCAATATCACTAATTCTTTCCTCCATCTGGTTGGTCCTGTTTCCTATGGCAGTTATTTCTTTTCTCACTTCTTTTATGGTATCATTTATTTCTCGTATTTCCATCTCAATCTTTCTTATGTTTTGAATTTCTTTGTTGAATTGTTCTTTTTGTTCACAGAGTTCGTTTTTATGTCGTTTATATCCTTTTTTATGTTAATTATCTCAGCTATGGTGTTCTGCCAATAGGTTTGCATTTCTCTCACAGCCTTTAGAATGGCTGCTTTAAATTCTCCGTCACTTACGTTCGACCCTTCCAGATGTAACAAGCTGTCTTCTGGTTTAATTTCATGTTCTTTCTGAGGAGTTTTAATTTTTAAGGAATTCATCCTGTCCGCTGGGATCTTCCTCTTTGACATGAGGGCTTTATGTTCACTGCCCAGATTATTGCTTTTGTCGTGTCTTGCTGTAGGTCAGACACTAGGTGGCGCTGGGTTCAATTTCTGGGGGAGAGGGGGCTATTTGTTTCTTGTTTCTGATCTCCTACTGCGTTTGGAGGCTATGCACATATATCCTGGGGAGAGGCCAACAAAAGGCTTTCGGCCCTTTGCTGGGGAAAATCAGTCTTTCTTCCTAGCCCTGATTCAGTACCTGGCTCTCTGAAGGCTCACACTGCTTTCGGAACTCTGGGGTGCAGCAGGAAGTGCCCGCTCCATAAGTCCAAATCTGTGGGCCTGGCCTGAGACAGCAGGGTCGCCTTTGCAGCAAGCTGGGAAAAGGAACTGCAGCCCTGTGTAGGTCTCCAGGGGGCTTAGAGCTAGGGTGTTATCTTTGCAGTTCAGAGTCCTCACTCAGCCCTTCTACCACTCAAAAGTTCCAGAGGCTGGCTCCCAAACTCCTTTCGTACCCAGCTCCCCAGTCTCTCTCCCCTCACCCAAACTGCGCAAAGCCAAATAGTCAACAGGGATCGGGTCCAGATCCCACGTGGTCCGTCTCTGTTCCCTTCTCTTTCCCCGACTCGCCCCCTTCTCGCGAGCCTTCAGGGGTTTACTTGTGATTTGTGGATTTCTCGAAAACCGGTTTGTCACTCAGGGTCCTCTTTCCTGGCTCCTGGATGGCCGTTCAATTGTGTTTTCTGGGAGAGGCTTTAGGAACCTCCTCTCCAGTCGCCATCTTGTCTTCTCTCTCGGTATCACTTTAATTGATCCTGCTCGGACTGTTCCCCTAAAGCTAACCGTAGCCGAATTCCCAGTCGCAGAGTATAAATATGAAATACAGGGACACTTTTCCACTGACCTGACACCTACAAACATCAAATTACTGACCTTAAATTTGAATCGAGATTCCAAACGTAACGGTATCACTTTAACTGACCATATTCTCACTGTTCCGCTAATATTAACCGTAGCCATCTCCATAGGCCTAGTGTGTCCATAAGACCTTCAGGGTCATTTTTCCACTGTCCTGACAAGTACAACCATCGAAGTACTCTCCCTAACTTGCACTCGATATTCTCAACGTGACGGTATCACTTTAATTGACACAATTCTTACCGTTCCCCTAATCTTAACCCTAGCTGTCTCCAAAGACCCAGTGTATCAAAATGACTAAAGCGATACTTTTTCCCTGTCCTGACACCTACGAACATCAAAGTACTCACCCTAACTTTAACTCGAGATTCCGAAAGTGACATTATCAATTTAATTGACCCTACCCTCACCTTACGGTAACCCTAACCATAGCCGACTCCACAGTCTCATAGTATCAATAGGACATTCAGGGACAGTTTTCCACTGACCTGACACCTACAAACATCAAAGTACTCACCCTAAATTTGATTCGAGATTCTGAACTTGACGGTGTCTTTTTAATTGACCCAACTCTCTCCGTGCCCATAAAACTAAACCTAGCGGAAGCACCTTTCCCAAGTATCAATATGCCATACAGGGACACTTTTCCACTGACTCGACAACTACAAATATCAAAGTACTCACCCTAAATATGAATCGAGATTCCGAACTTAACGGTATCACCTTAATTGAACCTACTATCACAGTTCCGCTAACCGTAAAACTAGTCATCTCTACAAGCCTAGTGAGGCAATATGAACTACAAGGTCAATTGTCCACTGTCCTGACAAATACGACAATCAAAGTACTCCCCCTAACTTTGACTCGAGATTCTGAACGTGATGGTTTCACTTTAATTGACCCTATAATCACTGTTCCGATAACCCTAAACCTAGCCAACTCCCAAGAATAAGATTATCAAAATGACATACAGGCACCCCTTGCCACTGACCTGACACATAAAAAACATCAAAGAACTCACCCTAACTTTGACTCGAGATTCCAAACGTGACTGTACCACTTTAATTGACCCTACTCTTACTGTTCCCTAGCCCTAACCCTAGCCATCTCCTCAGTCCCAGTGTATCAAAATGAACTAAAGGGTTACTTTTTCGCTGTCCTGACAACTAAGAACATAAAAGTACTCACCCTCACGTTGACTCGAGAATCCGAACGTGACGGTATCACTTTAATTGAACCAACTCTCACCGTTCGCCTAACCCTAACGCTAGACATCTCCCCAGTCCCAGAGTATCAATATGACATACAGGGAAAGTTTTCAACTGACCCGACACCTACAAACATCAAAGAACTCACCCTAACTTTGACTCGAGATTCCAAACCTGGCGGTAACACTTTAATTGACCCTAATCTTACTGTTCCGCTAACCCTAACCCTAGCCATCTCCATAAGACTAGTGTGTCCATAAGAACTACGGGGTCATTTTTCCACTTCCCTGAGAATTACGACCATCAAAGTACTGACCCTAACTTTGACTCGAGATTCTGAACATGATGGTATCACTGTAATTGACAGTATTCTTACCATTGCGATAACCTTAAATCTAGCCATCGCACCAGGGCTAGTTTATCAAAATGACATAAACGGAAACTTTTTCACTGTACTGACACCTACGAACATCAAACTACTCACCCTCACTTTGACTGGAGGTTCCGAACGTGACGGTATCAATTTAATTAACCCAACACTTACCGTTCCCCTAACGCTAACCCTAGCGATCTCCCTAGCCCCAGTGTATCAAAATGAGCTAAAGCGATACTTTTTCAATGTCCTGACACCTACGAACATCAAAGTACTCACCCTCACTTTGACTCGAGATTCAGAATGTGAGAGTATCACTTTAATTTACCCTTCTCTCACCATTCTCCTAACCCTAAACTTAGAAGACTCCGATGGCCCAGAGTGTCAATATGAACTTCAGGGACACTTTTCCACTGTCCTGACACCTACGAACATCAAAGTACTCACCCTCACTTTGACGTGAGATTCCGAACGTGACGGTTTCCCTTTAACTGACCCAACTCCCACCGTTTCCATAACCCTAACCCTAGCCAACTCGCCATTCCCACAGTATAAATATGACATACAGGGACACATTTTGACTGACCTGACACCTACAAACATCAAAGTACTCACCCTAAATTTGAATCGAGATTCCGAATGTAACGGTACCACTTTAATTGACCCTACTATCACCGTTTCGCTAACCCTAACCCTAGCATTCTCCACAAACCAAGTGTGTCAATATGACCAACAAGGTCATTTTTCCACTGTCCTGACAAGTACGACAATCATAGTACTCACCCTAACTTTGACTCGAGTTTCTGAATGTGATGGTATCCCTTTAATTGACACTATTCTCACTGTTCCGATAACCCTAACCCTAGCCGTCGTACCAGACCTAGTGTATCAAAATGACCTAAACGGAAACTTTTTCACTGTCCTGACACCTAAGAACATCAAAGTACTCAGCAGAAATTTAACACCAGATTCCGAACGTGACATTATCAATTTAATTGACCCTACTCTCACCCTTCCCGTAACCCAAATCCTAGCCAACTCCCCAGTCCAATAGTATCAATATGACATACAGGGACACATTTCCACTGACCTGACACCTACAAACATCAAAGTACTCACCCTAAATATGACTCGAGATTCCGAACTTGACGTTATCTTTTTAATTGACTCAAATCTCACCTTGCCCCTAACCCGAATCCTAGGCATCTCCCCAGTCCCAGTGTATCAATGTGACATACAGGGACAGTTTTCCACTGACCTGACACCTATGAACATCAAAGAACATCAAAGTCAATAACTTTGACTCCAGATACTGAACTGGATACTCCAGATAACATTATCACTTTAATTGACCCTAGCCTCACTATTCCCCTAACCCTAACCCTAGCAGACTCCCCAGTCCCAGAATATCAATATGACATACAGTAACACATTTCCACTGACCTGACACCTACAAACTTCAAAATACTCACCCTACATTTGAATCGAGATTCCGAACATAACGGTATCACCTTCAGGGACACTACTCTCACCGTTCTGATAACCCTAACCCTAGCCATCTCTACAAGCCTAGTGAGGCAATATGAACTACAGGGTCATTTTTCCACTGTCCTGACAAGTATGACAATGAAACTACTCACCCTAACTTTGATTGGAGATTCTGAACATCATGGTATCACTTTAATTGACACTATTCTCACTGTTCCGATAACCCTAACCGTAGCTGTAGCACCAGGCTTGTGTATCAAAATGACATAAAGGAAAACTTTTTATATGTCCTGACACCCACGAACATCAAAGTACTCACCCACAATTTGACTCAAGGATCCGATCGTGATGCTATCACTTTAATAGACCCTACACTCACCGTTTCCCTAACTGTAACCCAGGCCGACACCCCATTCCCAGAGTATAAATATGACAAACAGGGACACTTTTCCACTAATTGACACCTACAAACATCAAGGTACTCCCCCTTAATTTGAATGGAGATTCCGAACATGACGGTACACTTTTATTGAACCAACTCTCACCGTTCCCCTTACCCGAACCCTAGCCATCTCCCCAGTCCCAGATTATCAATATGACATACAGGGACAGTTTTAAAGTGACCCGACACCTACAAACATCAAAGAACTCACCCTAACTTTGACAACAGATTCCGAAGTTGGCGGTACCACTTTAATTGACACTTCTCCTACTGTTCCGCTAAACCTAAAGCTAGCCATCCCCATAAGACTAGTGTGTCCATAAGACCTACAGGGACATTTTTACACTGTACGGACAAGTACGACCATCAAAGTACTGACCCTAACTTTGACTCGAGATTCTGAACATGATGGTTTCACTTTAATTGACCCTATAATCACTCTTCAGATAAACCTAAACCTAGCCGACTCTTAAGAATAAGATTATCAACATGACATACAGGCACCCCTTGCCACTGACCTGACACATAAAAAACATCAAAGAACTCACCCTAACTTTGACTCGAGATTCCGAACGTGACTGTACCACTTTAATTGACCCTACTCTTACTGTTCCCCTAGCCCTAACCCTAGCCATCTCCCCAGTCCCAGTGTATCAAAATGAACTAAAGGGATACTTTTCCACTGTCCTGACACCTGCGAACATCAAAGTACTCACCCTCACTTTGACAGGGGATTCTGAACATGACGGTATTGCTTTAATTGACCCTAGTCTCACTGTTCCCCTAACCCACACCCTAGCCGACTCTCCAGTCCCAGAGTATCAATTTGACATACAGGGACACTTTTCCACTGACCTGACATCTACAAACATCAAAGTACTCACCCTAAATTTGAATCGAGATTCCGAAAGTAACGGTATACTTTAATTGACCCTACGCTCACTGTTCCGCTAAAGTTAACCCTAGCCATCTCCATAGGCCTAGTGTGTCCAGAAGACCTGCAGGATCATTTTTCCACTGTCCTCACAAGTACGACAATCAATGTACTGACCCTAACTTTGACTCGAGATTCTGAACATGATGGTATTACTTTAATTGACCATATTCTCACGATTGCGATAACCCTAAACCTAGCCATCGCACCAGGCATCGTTTATCAAAATGACATAAAAGAAAAGTTTTTCACTGTTCTGACACCTAAGAACCTCAAAGTACTCACCCTAACTTTGACTCGAGATTCTGAACATGATAGTATCACTTTAATTGATCGCATTCTCACCATTGTGATAACCATAAACCTAGCCGTTGCACCAGGTGTAGTTTATCAAAATGAACTAAAAGGAAACTTTGTCACTGTCCTGACATCTACGAACTTCAAAGTACTCACCCTAACTTTGACTCGAGATTCCGAATGTGACGGGATCAATTTAGTTGACCCAAATCTTACCAGTCCACCAACACTAACCCTAGACCTATCCCTAGACCCAGTGTATAAAATGACCTAAAGCGATACTTTTTTACTGTCCTGACACCTACGAACATCAAAGTACTCACCCTAACTTTGACTCGAGATTCAGAATGTGTCGGTATCACTTTAATTTACACTTCTCTCACCGTTTTCCTAACCCTAACCCTAGAAGAATCCCGGGTTCCAGAGTATCAATATGATATACAGGAACACTTTTCCACTGACCTGACACCTACAAACATAAAAGTACTCACCCTAAATTTGAATGGGGATTCCGAACCTGATGGTATCACTTTAATTGACCCTACTCTCACTGTTCAGATAACCCTAACCCTAGCTATCGCACCAGGTCTCGTGTATCAAAATGACATAAAGGGAAACTTTTTCCCTGAACTTACACCTGGAAACATCAAAGTACTCACCCACAGTTTGACTCGAGATTCCGACCTTGACGGTATCAATTTAATTGGCCTTACTCTCACCGTTCCCCTAACCGTAAACCTAGCTGACTCCCCAGTCCCAGAGAATCAATATGAAGTACAGATACACTTTTCTACTGACCTGACACCTACAAACATCAAAGTACCCACCCTAAATTTGAATGGACATTCCGAACGTAACGATATCACTTTAATTTACCCTATTGTCACCGTTCCGCTAATCTAACCCTAGCAATCTCCATAAGTCTAGTGTGTCAATAAGAATGGCAGGATAATTTTTCCACTGTCCTGACAAGTACGACAATCAAAGTACTCACACTAACTTTGACTCAAGATTCAGAATGTGACGGTATCAGTTTAATTTACTCTTCTCTCACCGTTCTCCTAACCCTAACCCTAGAAGACTCCCATGTCCCAAGTGTCAATATGACCTTCAGGGACACTTTTCCACGGTCTTGACATCTGCGAACATCAATGTGCTCCCCATCACTTTGACTCGACATTCCGAACGTGACGGTCTCACTTTAAGTGAAGCAACTCTCACCGTTCCCCTAACCCTAACATTAGCAATCTCCCCAGTCCCAGAGTATCAATAGGACATACAGGGACAGTTTTCAACTGCCCCAACACCTACGAACTTCAAAGTATTCACCCAAACTTTGACTCGAGATTTTGAAAGTGACATTATCTCTTTAATTGACCCTAGTCTCACCATTCCGCTCACCCTAACTCTAGCCTTCTCCCCAGTCCCAGAGAATTAATATGACATAGAGGGAAAATTTGCCCCTGACCTGACACTTACAAACATCAAAGTACTCACCCTAAGTTTGACTCGAGATTCTGAACGTGAAGGTAACACTTTAATTGACCCTATTCTCACTGTTCTGATAACCCTAACCCTAGCCGTCGGACCAGACCTAGTGTATCAAAATGACCTAAACAGAAACTTTTTCACTGTCCTGACATCTACGAACATCAAAGTACTCAGCCTAACTTTAACTCTAGATTCCGAATGTGACATTATCAATTTAATTGACCCTACACTCTCCCTTCCCATAACCCAAATCCTAGCCGAATCACCAGGCCAATAGTATCATTATGACATACAGATACACTTTTCCACTGACCTGACACCTAAAAACATCAAAGTACTGACCCTAAATATGACTTGAGATTCCGAACTTGACGTTATCTTTTTAATTGACCCAAGACTCACCATTTCCCTAACCCTAAACCCTAGCCGTCGCACCAGACATAGTGCATCAAAATGACCTAAAGGGAAACTTTTTCACTGTCCTAACACCTACGAAAATCAAAGTACTCACCCTAACTTTAACTCGAGATTCTGAATGTGAAGGTGTCACTTTCATTTACCCTTCTCTCTCCGTTTTCCTAACTCTAACCCTGAAAGACTCCCAAGGCCAAGAGTGTCAATATGACCTTCAGAGACACTTTTCCAATGTCCTGACACCTACGAACATCAAAGGACTCACCCTAACTTTGACTCGAGATTCCAAACGTGACTGTACCACTTTAATTGAACCTACTCTTATTGTTCTCCTAGCCCTAACCCTAGCCATCTCCCCAGTCCCAGTGTATCAAAATGAACTAAAGGGTAACTTTTTCACTGTCCTGACATATAAGAACATAAAAGTACTCACCCTCACGTTGACTCGAGAATCCAAACATGACGGTATCACTTTAGTTGAACCAACTCTCACCGTTCGCCTAACCCTAACGCTAGACATCTCCCCAGTCCCAGAGTATCAATATGACATACGGGGACAGTTTTCAACTGACCCGACACCTACAAACATCAAAGAACTCACCCTAACTTTGACTCGAGATTCCAAACCTGGCGGTCCCACTTTAATTGACACTAATCTTTCTGTTCCGCTACCCCTAACCCTAGCCATCTCCATAAGACTAGTGTGTCCATAAGAACTACGGGGTCATGTTTCCACTTTCCTGACAATTACAACCATCAAAGTACTGACCCTAACTTTGACTCGAGATTCTGAACATGATGGTATCACTGTAATTGACAGTATTCTCACCATTGCGATAACCCTAAATCTAGCCATCGCACCAGGGCTAGTTTATCAAAATGACATAAACGGAAACTTTTTCACTGTACTGACACGTACGAACATCAAACTACTCACCCTCACTTTGACTGGAGATTCCGAACGTGACGGTATCAAATTAATTGACCCAACACTTACCGTTCCCCTAAACCTAACCCTAGCGATCTCCCTAGCCCCAGTGTATCAAAATGACCTAAAGCGATACTTTTTCAATGTCCTGACACCTACGAACATCAAAGTACTCACCCTCACTTTGACTCGAGATTCAGAATGTGACGGTATCACTTTACTTTACCTTTCTCTCACCATTCTCCTAACCCTAAACTTAGAAGACTCCGATGGCCCAGAGTGTCAATATGAACTCCAGGGACACTTTTCCACTGTCCAGACACCTACGAACATCAAAGTACTCACTTTCACTTTGACGTGAGATTCCGAACGTGACGGTTTCCCTTTAACTGACCCAACTCCCACCGTTTCCATAACCCTAACCCTAGCCAACTCGCCATTCCCAGAGTATAAATATGACATACAGGGACACATTTTGACTGACCTGACACCTACAAATATCAAAGTACTCACCCTAAATTTGAATCGAGATTCCGAATGTAACGGTACCACTTTAATTGACCCTACTATCACCGTTTCGCTAACACTAACCCTAGCATTCTCCACAAACCAAGTGTGTCAATATGACCAACAAGGTGATTTTTCCAATGTCCTGACACCTACGAACATCAAAGGACTCACCCTCACTTTCACTTGTGATTCCGAAAGTGACGATATCCCTTTAATTGAACCAACTCTCACCGTTCCCCTAACCCTAACCTTGGCCATCTCCCCCGTCCCAGAGCATCAATAGGACATACAGGGACAGTTTTAAACTGTCCAGACACCTACAAACATAAAAAAACTCACCCTTATTTTGACTCGAGATTCCGAAAGTGGCGGTAACACTTTAATTGACCCTACTCTTACTCTTCCGCTAACCCTAAGCCTAGCCATCTCCATAAGACTAGTGTGTCCAATAGACTTACAAGGTCATTTTTCCACTGTCCTGAAAAGTACGACCATCAAAGTACTCACCCTAAATTTGATTTGAGATTCTGAACATGATCGTATCACTTTAATTGACCGTATTCTCACCATTGCGATAACCCTGACCCTTGCCTTCGCAGCAGG
>PVJL010020787.1:0-11483 GCA_004026885.1 Lyroderma lyra
ATCAAAACCCTAGCCGTGTACCCAGACCCAGAGTATCAATATGAAATACACGGACACTTTTCCTCTGACCTACCACCTAGTAGTGACCCTACTCTTAACTTTGTCCTTACCCTAACCCTAACCGTCTACACAGGCCCAGTGTATCAAAATGAACTAAAAGGATAATTTTTCTCTGTCCAGATACCTTCGAACATCAAAGTACTCACTCTAACTTTGAAACGAGATTCTGAATGTGACGGTATCACTTTAATTTACCCTTCTCTCCCCTTACTAACACTAACCCTAGAATACTCCAAAGCCCCAGAGTGTCAATAATAACTTCAGGGACACCTTTCTACCATCCTGACACCTACGAACAGCAAAGTATTCCCCCTCACTTTGATTTGAAATTCCAAACATGACGTTATCACGTTGATTGACCCAACTCTCACCGTTCCCTAAACCTAACGCTAGCCATCTCCCCATTCCCACAGTATCAGTATGACATACAGGGACACTTTTCCACTGATCCGAAACCTACGAATATCAAAGTACTCACCCTAACATAATTCGAGATTCCGACGTGACGGTATCACATTAATTGACCCTACACTCACCGTTCTGATAACCCTAACTCTAGCCGCCACACCAGGCCTACTGTATCAAAATGACCAAAAGGGAAACATTTTCCCTATCCTGACAACTACGAACATCAAAGTACTCACTCTACCTTTAATTCGAGATTTAGAAAGTGATGATATCACTTTAACTGACCCTTCTCTCACCTTTCCCCTAACCCTAACCCTGGCCTTCTCCCCAGTATAGAGCTTTCTTATGACATACAGGGACATTTTTCCAATATCCTGACAGAAACTCAAAGTACTCAGCCTAACTTTGAATCAATTTTCTGAAGGTGACGGTATCATTTTAATTCACCCTATTTTCAGCGCTCCGCTAACCCTAACCCTAACCATTGCCCCAGGCCTATTATATCAAAATGACCTAATGGGAAACTTTTTCACTCTTCTGACTCCTACGGACATCAAAGTACTCACCCTAACTTTTACTCGAGATTCTGAACGTGACGGTATCACTTTAATAGACCCCACACTTACCATTCCGCTGACCCTAACCCTAGAGGAATCCACAGTCCCTGAGAGGCAATATGACATACAGGGACACATTTCCAATGGCTGACACCTAAGAACATCAAAATACTCACCCTAACATGACTCGAGATTCCAAACGTGACAGTATCACCTTAATTGACCTTACTCTTACCGTTTTCCTAACTCTAACACTAGCTGTCTCCCCATACCCAGTGTATCAAAATGACCAAAAGGGATGCTTTTTCACTGTCCTGACACCTACGAACATCAAAGTAGTCACCCTAACTGTGATTCGAGATTCCTAACGTGACATTATCACTTCAATTCACCCAACTCTCACCGTACCCCTGACACTAACCCTAGCCGTGTCCCCAGTCCCAGAGTATCTCATGACATACAGGGACACTTTTCCTCTAACCTAGAACTTAGAAACATCAAAGTACTCACCTTAAATTTGAATCGAGATTCCAAACGTAACTGTATCACTTTAGTTGACCCTACTCTCACCGTTCCGCTAACACTAAGCCTAGGCATCTCCCCAGTCCTAGTGTGTCAATATGACCCACAGGGTCATTTTTCCATTGTCCTGACAAGTACGACTATCAAAGGACTCACCCTCTCTTTGAATCGAGATTCCGAACGTGACGCTATCACTTTAATTGACACTACTCTCACCGTTCCGATAACCCTAACCCTAGCCGCCGCACCAGGCCTGGTGTATCAAAATGACCTAAAGGGAAACTTTTTCCCTGTACTGACAAATACGGACATCAAAGAACTCACCCTAACGTTGACTCGAGGTTCCAAAAGTGACAGTATCACTGTAATTGACCACACTCTTACCTTTCAGCTCTCCCTAACCCTAGCCGTTTCCCCAGGCCCAGTGTATCAAAATGACATACAGGGATACTTTTGAACTGTCCTGACAACTAGGAACATCAAAGTACACACTCTAACTTTGATACGAGATTTAGAATGTGATGATACCACTTTAATTGACCCTTCTCTCACCTTTCCCCTAACCCTTACCCTAGCCTTCTCCCCAGTATACAGCATTCTTATGACATACAGGGACATTTTTCCAATGTCCTGACACAAACATCAAAGTGCTCAGCCTATCTTTGAATCGATTTTCTGAACGTGACGGTATCATTTTAATTAACCGTATTCTCAGCGATCCGCTAACCCTAACCCTAACCATTGCCCCAGGCCTATTATATCAAAATGACCTAATGGGAAACTTTTTCACTCTTCTGACACCTACGAACATCAAAGTACTCACCCTAACTTTTACTCGAGATTCTGAACGTGACGGTATCACTTTAATTGACCCTACTCTTACCGTTCCGCTACCCTAACCCTAGAGGTATCCACAGTCCCTGAGAGGCAATATGACATACAGGGACACATTTCCAATGTCCTGACAACTAAGAACACCCTAACATTACTCGAGATTCCAAACGTGACGGTATCACCTTAATTGATCCTACTCTTACCGCTTTCCTAACCCTAACCCTAGCCGTCTCCCCATACCCAGTGCATCAAAATGACCAAAAGGGATGCTTTTTCACTGTCCTGACACCTACGAACATCAAAGCAGTCACCCTAACTGTGACTTGAGATTCTGAATGTGACGGAATCACTTTAATTTTCCCTTCTCTCCCTGTTCTCCTAACTCTAAACCTAGAATACAGCTAGCTCCAGAGTGTCAATAAGACCTTCAGGGACACTTTTCCACTTTCCTGACACGAACGAACGTCAAAGTATTCACCCTCACTTTGACTCGAAATTCCGAACGTGACGGTATCACGTTGATTGACCCAACTCTCACCGTTCCCTAACCCTAACCCTAGCCATCTCCCCAGTCCCACAGTGTCAGTATGACATACAGGGACACTTTCCCACTGATCCCAAACCTACGAATATCAAAGTAATCACCCTCACTTTGACTCGAGATTCCTAACGTGACATTATCACTTCAATTCACCCAACGCTCACCGTACCCCTGACACTAACCCTAGCCGTGTCCCCAGTCCCAGAGTATCTCATGACATGCAGGGACACTTTTCCTGTGACCTAGAACTTAGAAACATCAAAGTACTCACCCTAAATTTGAATCGAGATTCCAAACGTAACTGTATCACTTTTAGTTGACCCTACTCTCATCGTTCCGCTAACCCTAAGCCTAGCCATCTCCCTAGTCCTAGTGTGTCAATATGACCCACATGGTCATTTTTCCATTGTCCTGACAATTACGACTATCAAAGTACTCACCCTCACTTTGATTCGAGATTCCGAACGTGATGGTATCACGTTAATTGACCCAAATTTCACTGTTCCCGTATCACTAACCATACCCGTGTCCCCAGTCCCAGAGTATCAATATGACATACAGGGACACATTTACTCTCATCTCCTCAGGCCTAGTGTGTCATTATGACCTGCAGGGTCATTTTTCCACTGTCCTGACAGGTACGACCATCAAAGTACTCACCCTCACTTTGACTCGAGATTCCGAACGTGACGCTATCACTTTAATTGACCCTACTCTTACCGTTCCGCTACCGTAACCCTAGAGGAATCCACAGACTCTGAGAGCTAATATGACATACAGGGACACATTTCCAATGTCCTGACACCTAAGAACATCAAAATACCCACCCTAACATGACTCGAGATTCCAAACGTGACGGTATCACCTTAATTGACCCTACTCTTACCGTTTTCCTAACCCTTACCCTAGCCCTCTCCCCTTACCCAGTGTATCAAAATGACGAAAAGGGATGCTATTTCACTGTCCTGACACCTACGAACATCAAAGTAGTCACCCTAACTGTGACTCGAGATTCTGAATGTGACGGAATCACTTTAATATACCCTTCTGTCCCTGTTCTCCTAACTCTAAACCTAGAATACTAGCAAGCCCCAGAGTGTCAATAAGACCTTAAGGGACACTTTTCCACTTTCCAGACACGAACGAACGACAAAGAATTCACCCTCACATTGACTCGAGATTCTGAACGTGACGGTATCACTTTAATTGACCCAAGTCTCACCGCTCCTTTAACCCTAAACCCAGCCATCTCCCCAGTCCCAGAGTATCAATATGACCTACAGGGGCACGTTTCCACTCACCCGACACCTACGAACATCAAAGTACTCACACTAACTTTGATTCGAGATTCCGAACGTGACATTATCACTTTAATTGACCCAACTCTCACTGTTCCCTTATCCCTGACCATAGCCATATCCCCAGGCCAAGTATATAAAAATGACTTAAAGGGAAACTTTTCACTGTTTTGACACCTACGAACATCAAAGTCCTCACCCTAAATTTCACTCGGGATTCCGAACTGACGGTATCACTTTAATCGACCCTACTTCTACCGTTCGGCTACCCCTAACCCTAGAGAAATCCCCAGTCCCTGAGTGTCAATATCACATACAGGGACACTTTTCCAATGTCCTGACACGTACGAACATCAATGTACTCTCCCTAACTTTGACTCGAGATTCCGAATGTGACGGTATCACTTTAATTGACTCTGCCCTTACTGTTCTGCTACCTCTAAGCCTAGAACAATCCGCAGACCCTGAGTGGCAGTATGACATACAGGGACAATTTTCCAATGTCCTGACACCTACGAATATCAAAGTACTCACCCTAACTTGATTCGAGATTCCCAACGTGACGGTGTCACATTAATTGACCCTACTCTTACCATTTTCCTAACCTTAACCCGAGCCTTCTCCCCATTCCCAGTGTACCAAAATTACCAAACGATATACTTTTTCACTGTCCTGTCACCTACAAACTACAAAGTAATCACCCTAACTTTGACTCGAGATTCTGAATGTGATGGTATCACTTTAATTTACCCTTCTTTCCCTGTTCTCCTAAGTCTAAACTAGAATAGTAGCAGGCCCCAGAATGACAATAATACATTCAGGGACACTTTTCCACTTTCCTGACACGAACAAACGTCAAAGTATTCACCCTCATTTTGACTCGAATTTCTGAACGTGACGGTATCACGTTGATTGACCCAACTCTCACCGTTCCCTAACCCTAACCCTAGCCATCTCCCCAGTCCCACAGTGTCAGTATGACATACAGGGACACGTTCCCACTGATCCCAAACTTACGAACATCAAAGTAATCACCCCGACTTTGACTCGAGATTCCTAACGTGACATTATCACTTCAATTCACCCAACTCTCTCCGTACCCCTGACCCTAACCCTAGCCGTGTCCCTAGTCCCAGAGTATCTCATGACATACAGGGACACTTTTCCTTTGACCTAGAACTTAGAAACATCAAAGTACTCACCTTAAATTTGAATCGAGATTCCAAACGTAACTGTATCACTTTATTTGACCCTACTCTCACCGTTCCGCTCACCCTAAGCCTAGCCATCTCCCTAGTCCTAGTGTGCCCATATGACCCACAGGGTCATTTTTCCATTGTCTTGACAAGTACGACTATCAAAGTACTCACCCTCACTTTGATTTGAGATTCCGAACGTGACGGTATCACGTTGATTGACCCAAATTTCACTGTTCCCGTAACACTAACCATAACCTTGTCTCCAGTCCCAGAGTACCAATATGACATACAGAGACACATTTCCTCTCATCTCCTCAGGCCTAGTGTGTCATTATGGCCTGCAGCGTCATTTTACCACTGTCCTGACAGGTACAACCATCAAATTACTCACCCTCACTTTGATTCGAGATTTCGAATGTGACGCTATCACTTTAATTGACACTACTCTCACCGTTCCGATAACCCTAACCCTAGCCACCGCACCAGGCCTGGTGTATCAAAATGACATACAGGGATACGTTTGAACACTCGTGACAACTACGAACATCAAAGTACTCACTCTATCTTTGATTCGAGATTTAGAATGTGATGATATCACTTTAATTGACCCTTCTCTCACCTTTCCCCTAACCCTAACCCTACCCTTCTCCCCAGTATAGAGCATTCTTATGACACACAGGGACATTTTTCCAATGTCCTGACACAAACATCAAAGTACTCAGCCTATCTTTGAATCGATTTTCTGACCGTGACGGTATCATTTTAATTAACTGTATTCTCAACGGACCGCTAACCCTAACCCTAACCATTACCCAGGCCTATTATATCAAAATGACCTAATGGGAAACTTTTTCACTCTTCTGACACCTACGAACATCAAAGTACTCACCCTAACTTTTACTCGAGATTCTGAACGTGACGCTATCACTTTAATTGACCCTACTCTTACCGTTCCGCTACCCTAACCCTAGAGGAATCCACAGTCCCTGAGAGGCAATATGACATACAGGGACACATTTCCAATGTCTTGACACCTAAGAACATCAAAATACCAACCCTAACAAGACTCGAGATTCCAAACGTGACTGGATCACCTTAATTGACCCTACACTTACCGTTTTCCTAACACTAACCCTAGCCGTCTCCCCATACGCAGTGTATCAAAATGTCAAAAAGGGATGCTTTTTCCACTGTCATGACCTACGAACATCAAAGTAGTCACCCTAACTGTGATTCGAGATTGTGAATGTGACGGAATCACTTTCATTTACACTTCTGTCCCTGTTCTCCTAACTCTAAACCTAGAATACTAGCAAGCCCCAGATGTCAATAAGAACTTCAAGGACACTTTTCCAGTTTCCAGACACGAACGAACGACAAAGAATTCACCCTCACATTGACTCGAGATTCCGAACGTGACGGTATCACATTAATTGACCCAACTCTCACCGTTCCTCTAACCCTAATCCTAGCCATCTCCCCAGGCCTAGTGTGTCAATATGACCTACAGAGTCATTTTTCCATTGTCCTGACAAGGACGACCATCAAAGTACTCACCCTAACTTTGATTCGAGATTCCAAACGTGATCGTATCACTTGAATTGACCTAACATTCACTGTTCCCTTAACCCTAATCCTAGCCATCTCCCCAGTCCCAGAATATCAATATGACCTACAGGGGCACTTTTCCACTCACCCGACACCTACGAACATCAAAGTACTCACACTATCTTTGATTCGAGATTCCGAACGTGACATTATCACTTTAATTGACCCAACTCTCACTGTTCCCCTAACCCTGACCCTAGACATTGCCCCAGGCCTAGTATATAAAAATGACTTAAAGGGAAACATTTTCACTGTTTTGACACCTACGAACATCAAAGTCCTCACCCTCAATTTCACTCGGGATTCAGAACTGACGGTATCACTTTAATTGACCCTAGTCCTACCGTTCAGCTATCTCTAACCCTAGAGTAATCCAAAGTCCGTGAGTGTCAATATTCCATGCAGGGACACTTTTGCAATGTCCTGACACCTACGAACATCAGAGTACTCACCCTAACATAATTCGAGATTCCGACGAGACGGTAACACATTAATTGACCCTACTCTCACCATTCCGATAACCCTAACCCTAGCCGCCGCACCAGGCCTAGTGTTTCAAAATGACCTAAAGGGAAACATTTTCCCTGTCCTGACAAATGCGAACCTCAAAGAACTCACCCTAACTTTGACTCGAGGTTCCAAAAGTGACAGTATCACTGTAATCGACCATACTGCTACCTTTCACATATCCCTAACCATGGCCGTCTCCCCAGGCCCATTGTATCAAAATGACATACAGGGATACTTTTGAACTGTCCTGACAACTACGAACATCAAAGTACTCACTCTATCTTTGATTCGAGATTTAGAATGTGATGATATCACTTTAATTGACGCTTCTCTCACCTTTCCCCTAACCCTAACCCTAGACTTCTCCCCAGTTTAGAGCGTTCTTATGACATACAGGGACATTTTTCCAATGTCCTGTCACAAACATCAACGTACTCAGCTAACTTTGAATCGATTTTCAGAATGTGACGGTATCATTTTAATTAACCGTATCCTCATCATTCCGCTAACCCTAACCCTAACCATTGCCCCAGGCCTATTATATCAAAATGACCTAATGGGAAACTTCACTCTTCTGACACCTACGAACATCAAAGTAAGCACCCTAACTTTTACTCGAGATTCTGAACGTGACGGTATCACTTTAATTGACCCTACTCTTACTGTTCCCCTGACCCTAACCCTAGAGGAATCCACAGACCCTGAGAGGAATATGACATACAGGGACACATTCCTATGTCCTGACACTTACGAATATCAAAATACTCACCCTAACATGACTTGAGATTCCAAACGTGACGGTATCACCTTAATTGACCCTACTCTTACTGTTTTCCTAAACTCACCCTAGCCGTCTCCCCATACCCAGTGTATCAAAATAACAAAAGGGATGCTTTTTCACTGTCCTGACTTCTACGAACATCAAGGTAGTCACCCTTACTTTGACTCGAGATTCTGAATGTGACGGAATCACTTTAATTTACCCTTCTGTCCCTGTTCTCCTAAGTCTAATGCTAGAATACTAGCAAGCCCCAGAGTGTCAATAATACCTTCAGAGACGCTTTTCCACTTTCCAGACACGAACAAACGACAAAGAATTCACACTCACATTTACTCAAGATTCTGAACGTGACGGTATCACATTAATTGACCCAATTCTCACCGTTCCGCTAACCCTAACCCTAGCCATCTCCCCAGGCCTAGTGTGTCAACATGACCTACAGAGGCATTTTTCCATTGTCCTGAGAAGGACGATCATCAAAGTACTCAACCTCACTTTGGTTTGAGATTCCAAACGTGACGGTAATACTTTAATTGACCCAACATTCACCGTTCCCTTAACCCTAACCCTAGCCCTCTCCCCAGTCCCAGAGTATAAATATGACATACAGGGACATTTTTCCACTCACCCGACACCTATGAACAACAAAGTACTCACTCTAACTTTGATTCGAGATTCCGAACGTGACATTATCACTTTGATTGACCCAACTCTCACTGTTGCCCTAACCATAGCCCTAGCCATTGCCCCAGGCCTATTATATCAAAATAACTTAATGGGAAACTTTTTCACTCTTTTGACACCTACGAACATCAAAGTACTCTCCCTAACTTTTATTCGAGATTCTGAACGTGAAGGTATCACTTAAATGATCCTACTCCTACCGTTCGGCTACCCCTAACCCTAGAGTAATCCCCAATCCTTGAGTGTCAATATCACATACAGGGACACTTTTCCAATGTCCTGACACCTACAAACAGCAATGTACTCTCCCTAATTTTGGAGATTCCGAACGTGACGATATCACTTACTTGACTCTGCCCTTACTGTTCTGCTACCTCTAAGCCTAGAACAATCCACAGACCCTGAGTTGCAGTATGATATACAGGGACACTTTTCCAATGTCCTGACACCTACGAACATCAAAGTACTCACCCTAACTTTATTCGAGATTCCGAACGTGACGGTGTCACATTAATTGACCCTACTCTTACCATTCTCCTAACTTTAACCCGAGCTCTCTCCCCATTCCCAGTGTATCAAAATTACCAAACGATATACTTTTTCACTGTCCTGTCACCTACGAACTACAAAGTAGTCACCCTAACTTTGACTCGAAATTCTGAATGTGATGGTATCACTTTAATTTACCCTTCTTTCCCTGTTCTCCTAAGTCTAAACCTAGAATAGTAGCAGGCCGCAGAATGACAATAATACCTTCAGGGACACTTTTCCACTTTCCTGACACGAAAGAACGTCAAAGTATTCACCCTCACTTTGACTCGAAATTCCAAACGTGACGGTATCACGTTGATTGACCCAACTCTCACCGTTCCCTAACCCTAACCCTAGCCATCTCCCCAGTCCCACAGTGTCAGTATGACATACAGGGACACTTTTCCACTGATCCCAAACCTACGAACATCAAAGTAATCACCCTCACTTTAACTCGAGATTCCTAACGTGACAGTATCACTTCAATTCACCCAACACTCACCGTACCCCTGACCCTAGCCCTAGCCGTGTCCCCAGTCCCAGAGTATCTCATGACATACAGGGACACTTTTCCTCTGACCTGAACTTAGAAACATCAAACTACTCACCTTAAATTTGAATCGAGATTTCAAACGTAACTGTATCACTTTAGTTGACCCTACTCTCACCGTTCCGCTAACCTTAAGCCTAGTCATCTCCCTAGTCCTAGTGTGTCAATATGACCCACAGGGTGATTTTTCCATTGTCCTGACAAGTACGACTATCAAAGTACTCACCCTCACTTTGATTCGAGATTCCGAACGTGACGGTATCACGTTAATTGACCCAAATTTCACTGTTCCCATAACAGTAACCATAGCCGTGTTCCCAGTCCCAGAGTACCAATATGACATACAGGGACACATTTCCTCTCATCTCCTTAGGCCTAATGTGTCATTATGACCTACAGGGTCATTTTCGTTTGTTTGTTTGTTTGTTTGTTTTAGTGATTTAAACCATGTATTTTATTTTATTTTATTTTATATTTTTTAATTCATTTTTATTGTTAGACTTATTGGGGTGACATCTGTTAGCAAGGATTACATAGGTTTCAGGCATACAATTCTACAGTGCATTGTCAACTTGATGTATAATAAGTTTACCACCTAATGTGACTTCTCTTTCCATCACCTTATATTTAGCTTCCCCACCTCCTCTCCCACCCCCTCCCATTTCTCCCCTCCCTAACACACTCATCCCCAAATAAACATTAAACTATTGATTGTGTCCATGGGTTATTTGTTTGTTCATTTCTTTTTTTCTTTGCTTTCAGTTTTATATTCCGCATATGAGTGAAATCATGCAGTTCTTTGTTTTTTCTGTCTGGCTTATTTCACTAAGCATGATGATCTCCAGGTCCATCCATTTCGTTGCAAATGGCAATATTTCATCTTTTCTTACATCTGAGTAATATTCCATTGTGTAAATGTACCACAGATTCTTTATCCAGTCATCTGTCGCAGGTCACTTTGGTTGTTTCCATGTTTTGGCTACTGTGAACAGCCCTTCGATGAACATTGGGGTACATAAGTCTTTGCGGACAAAGGTTTTCAAGTTCTTTGGGTAGATCCCCAGAAGGGGGATTGCTGGGTCAAATGGTAGCTTCATTCCCAATTTTCTGAGGACCCTCCACACTGCCTTCCACAGTGGTTGTACCATTTTGCACTCCCACCAGCAGTGTACCAGAGTTCCTTTTTCTCCACATCCTCTCAAGCACTTGTTATTCCTTGTCTTGTTGATAATAGCCATTCTCACAGGTGTGAGGTGGTATCTCATTGTGGTTTTGATTTGCATTTCCCTGATAGCTAATGAGGACGAGCATTTTTTCATATGTCTGTTGGCCATTTGTATTTCCTCATGGGAGAAGTGTCTGTTTAGTTCTTCTGCCCACTTTTTAATTGGGTTGTTTGT
>PVJL010020788.1:0-11295 GCA_004026885.1 Lyroderma lyra
ATATGTAAAATAATAATCTGAAATACAAAACCTGTTCATTTACATGAGCGATTTTTACATAAATATTGTACTTTATGTTTTTGTTTTGTAATTTTTGTTACATAAAATTTATTGTACCATAATTTGTAAAAAACAAATGCAGAAGTTTCTTTGTAACACACAAAAAACAAACACCTAAATATAAACACATAAAGAGTTGAATTAAAAAAGCAAAATGAGATTAAGACAGGATGAACAGGGATGTTTGGCAAGATGGCGACCAGAGAGGAGGTCGCTAAAACCTCTTCAGGATGATACAATTAAACAGCCAGGCAAGATACAACATGGGAATCTTTGAGTTGCACCAAGACAACTGAGGATTCCACACAACACCAATAAACACCTGAAGGTTAAGAAAAGGATTGAGTGGAAAAAAAGTAAAAAAGCAGAGACAGATTGCAACCTGACACATGTGCAGTGAACTAAAAAATGTAGAAAGAAATCAGGGAGCAGCATGATATAGAAAAGGGTGGCAAGCAGCAACAAGACTGGAAACAAGAACAGTGGAAATGTGGGGATACCATGAGGGAGCTAGACCTAAAAGCAGCATGTTAGAGATAAAGCCTGGGAGCCAAGCTTTTAAGATCTAAGGAGGAAGGAAGTAGAGCGAGGCATTGAACTGCCTTAGAGAAGATTGGAGCCCAGATACATTATGAGTCTGAATACTTTCCGACCTAAAGACATGCTTTTGCTTAGCACTTTTGTGGCAATCTCATGGCTCATAGAATACGTGCACTCAGCAACTTTTCCTTGTTTTGGTTTCCACCCTGTGAGTGGCACCCTTGGAGTTTGGATCTTTCTTGCTGGCTCCTGCTTGCAAATGTTGCCTTGAGCAGTTACAATGGAATAGAATTCCTAATATCCAGCTGGGAGTCAAACGCTGGAGAAGAGAGAAAGGTGGATTTGACAGCATTCCAATATAAACCCCTGCAATATAAACAACCTCAGCCTGTATCCCATCAATCTTCCCTGCTTCTCCCAGCTTCTCCAACAACATGAAGGAAGCAGAACTGCCTCAGCTTGCATTTTCTGGCCTCCCCTTTTCCTGAAGTTTCCCCAACAAACTGCAGAAAGTGATGAGAGTGTGGACTGTGATGATCTTCCCCCAAACGCTGAAAGAGACCAAAGATATCAGTTAAACACCTCCCTTCTTTTTCAAATCCTGCCCCACAGCACCTCCTAATGTCTACTCTACAGGAAGACACCACAAAAGTACTAATTAGAGAAAGAGAGAGATCTCTTAGGCTCTGCTGGAAATAAAGCCCTCATGTTGAAAAAGAACACAACTGACAATATGAGTACCTTAGGATTTAAAGCTGCTCAGAAAGGAGATGAAAAATGTTCAGGAAATGATCTTATAGATCAAGAAATTTATGAAGTAAGTGACACAGAATATGAACTAGCCATTCTAAAGGCTCTCAGTGAAATAAAAACATACCGGCAGAACACCATAGCTGAGATGAATGTTCTCAGTTAAAAAAAAAATCTTTGAACAAAATGAACAGTTTAACAAAGAAATTCAAACTATACGGAAGAATGAGATGGAAATTCGAGAGATAAAATATACAATATAAGAAGTGAGAAATGAAATAACTGCCATAGAGATTAGGGCCACCCAGATGAAGGAATAAATTAGTGATATTGAAGATTGGAACACTAAAACATCTCAGAAAGAGAAAGATGAGGAATACAGAACCCAAAAGATTGAAAAACTCTGCAAGAACTCTCTGACAACATGAAACACATAATCAGGATAATAGGATAGAAGAAGAAGCAGAGCACTCTACAGAAAGTGTACCCAAACAAATAGTAGATGAGAAATTTCCAAACTTTAGGAAAGATCTGGAATCCCAAATTCTAGAAAAAAAATGGGTCCCCTAGATACCTCGACCCTAGATCTTCTCCAAGTGACATTGTACTGAAGATTTCAAAATCCAAAGACAAAGAGAAAATTCTTAGGGTAGCTAGAGAATAAAGAACAATGTTTAGAAGTAAACCCATCAGGCTGGTATCAGACATCTCAGTAGATATTCTACAAGCCAGGATGAAGTGGAATCAAATATTCAAAGAAAGAAATTTCCAACCAAGAATAAATTATTGGGCTGAATGATCCTTTAGATATGAATTAGGAATAAAAACCTTTTCAGACACACAGAAGCTGAGGAACCTCACCAGCACAAAACTGGAATTTCAAAAAACATTGAAGGAGGCATGTTCTCCTGAAACAAAACATCAAAATTAATGGAATAGACTTGGGACAACAAAAATGTAACAAAAACTAATTAAAAATTAATTAGAAAGAAGTAATGATCATAGAAATTTCTCATACATAAATCATCACTCTAAATGTTAATGGAATGAACTCACCAATAAAAAGATACAGAGTAGCCTACTGGATTAGAAAAGAAAACCCATCCATATGCACTTTCCAAGAACCACACCACAGCCATTAGGACAAATCACAGAGTCAGAGTGAAAGGATGGAAAACAATACTCCAAGCAAATGGTAACCACAGAAAAGCAGAAGTTGCCATACTGATATCTGACAAAACCAACTTCAGGTTTAAAAATATAACAAAGGACACAGATGGACATTACATAGGATTAAAGGGCACAATAACACAACAAGAAGACTTGACTCTAATTAATATATATGTTCCCAATCAGGAAGCACTATAATATATAAAACAACTACTAACAGACCTGAGGTAAGAAATTGACAAAAGCACAATCATGTAGGAGACATAAGCACCCCCTTCACAGCCATGGACCGATCATTGAAACAGAAAATAAATAAGAAAATATGAACAAGTGATACATTACAGCAACTGAACATAACTGACATTTACAGGACACTTCATTAAGCTAAAAGACTACACTTTTCTTCTACTGCACATGTAACATTCTCAATGATATGCCACAAGCTGGACAGAAAAGTAGCCTCAGCAAATTCAAGAAGATTTAAATCATACCCTGTGTATTCTCAGACCTTATAGCTCTGACATTGGAGATCAACTGTAAAAGATAAGCAGAAAAAAACCCATATACATAGAGATTTAATAACATCTTATTAAAAAATGCCTGGATAAGAAAACATTTAAAGAAGATCTTAAATACATAGAAACTAATGACAATGAAGATAGAAAATATCACATTTTTGGAACACAGCAATAACAGTAAAAAGGAAGAACTTTCTTTCATTATAGACCTATCTTAAGAAACTAACAAACAAAAAAATTCACAGATTAACATTCTAACATTACATCTAAAAGAACTAGAAAAAGAAAGAACAGAAAACCACCAAAGACCACAGGAAGAAATAAATCATAGAAATTTAAGCAAAGCTAAATGAAATAAAGAACAGGAATACAATAAAATAAATGAATGCTCTAAAGAGCTGGTACTTTGAGGAAGTAAAAAAATTGACAAACTCCTGGTTGGACTAACCAATAGGCAAAAGACAAAAACACAAATATCCAAAATTAGAAATAAAAGTGGAGAAATGATCACTGACACCAGAGAAATAACAAAGATTTAAGAAAACAATATGTAGGGCTTTATGCCACTTAATTTCACAACCCAGAAGAAATAAACAAGTTTCTAGGAACTTACAGCCTACCTAGACTGGACCAAGAAGAACTGGATAATATAAATAGACCAATCAATAATAAAGAATTTGAAATGACTATCCACAACCTCCTTAGAGGCAAAAGCCCTGGACCAGACAGTTTCACCAACAAATTTTACCATGCATTCAAAGAAGAATTAACACCTCTTCTCCTTAGACTTTTCCAAAAAATTGAAGATGAGGCAACAGTTCCTAACTCATTCTATGAGGTCAACATTATCCACACACCAAAGCCTGGTAAAGACAATAGAAGTAAAACCCAAAATGTATCAACCAATATCTCTGATGAACACAGATGCAAAAATTCTAAACAAAATATTAGCAAATAGAATACAAGTATGCATCAAATAGATCATATATCATGATCAAGTGGGATTCATCTCAGGAGCACGAGGATGGTTTAACATATGAATATTAATCAAGTGATACACCACATAGAATAAAAGATAAAGTACATATAATCATTTCAATTGATGCAGAAAAAAATACGTGAAAAGAAATAAACACATATTTATAATCAAAACACTGAATAAAATGGGCATAGAAGAAAAGTATCTCCACATAATACAGGCCATATATGACAAACCCTCAGTTAATATACTGAATGGAAAATAGCTGAAGCCCATTCCCCTAAAATCAGGAGCAAGACAGGGATGTCCCCTGTCACCTTTGCTCTTCAATATAGTACTAAAAGTTTTAGCCAGAGCAATCAGGCAAGAGAAAGACTACCAGAAAACTATTAGAAACAATCATTGAATACAGTAAAGGAGCAGGATACAAAATCAATGTACAAAAATCAACAGCATTTGTATATACAAACCATGAATCTTCAATAAAAAAAGATATGAGTCAATACCTTTTGCTATCACCAGAAAAATAGAAAATACTTTAAAAATAACTTAATGAATGTGATAGACATAAAAAACTGTAGGACACTTTTGGAAAGTAAATGAAGAGGACACAAAGAAATGGAAAGATATTTTGTATTTATGATTAGAAAGACTTAGCATTGTTAAAATGGCCATATTACCCAAAGCAATTTACAGATTTATTGCAATTCCCATCAAAATCCCACAATCATACTTTCACAAAATAGGTTTAAAAATTATCAGATTGGTATAAAACCACAAAATATTGTGAATTGCCAAAGAAATAGTACACCAAAAAGATAAGGCTGGTAGGATCACACTCCTCAATTTTGATTTATACTACGAAGCATCTAAAATCAAAACAGCTTGGTATTGGCAGAAAAACAGATACACAGAACAATGTAACAGAATTCAAAACCCAGAAATAAATCTACAAATATATGGACAAATAATTTTTGATACAGGGACAAAATGTATATAATGGGGAAAGACACCCTCTTCAGTAGATGGTGCTTAGAACACTGGAAAAACACATGCAAAAGAATGAATCTGAGAAAGATTCAAAGAAGATGGCAGATTAGGCTGACAGGGTTTCTGTGACCTCACAGACCACAGCAGGATTACATACAGAATGGGACGCAGCCAACCTTGGCAAACTTCAGAGAAATGACTGAACAGAAGCCCAAAAACTGAGGATAAAAGGAAGAAAGCCAAATCAAGACTGGTAGGGAAACAATGTGAACTGAAATGTATGGATAATGAGAAAGTTCCAGAGAAAAACCTTGGGTATGGGGGCTCCCATAGAAAAGTAAATGGTGCTCAGCCCCCACTGCTCTTTCTCAGCCCAGCAGCCCAGTGAAAGAGAGAGGAGAGAGGAAAACTCATTAAATCTGACAATTAAAATCATCTAGAATTCTTTGTATCTATGTGAGTGGGACAGAGGACAAGTTGATGTCCAGATGTTCTCCTGTGGGGTGCACACACAGGCTCAGCCATTTGTCAAGCTCACCTGTTATTAAATAGGGGCACAACATAATTGGAGGTAGCAGAGTCATTTCAGGAAGAACTGAGCTGTGGGTTTTCGGAGTGTGGGATGAAGAATTTTATTTTTTAAGCACAGGGTGCACCACATGTGTAACAAACTGGAGGATGCCATTTTCTTTTTAATGAAATCCTCCCCCAAAAGGCCAATTCTGAAAACTCACTGGTCTAATAAAATCCATGCATGCTTACTACTCATGGTCAAAACCATGCCTACCACAGCTTAAACCATATTTAGAAGGATGCTCTTACTGCCAGAAACCCAGCCCCACCAGAACAGCTGCCCTGTAGACAAACTGCCCACTGCAGAAGAGAAGTTTCTAACTCTTTGAAAATATAAAAAGCTTCTGCCACCCCTCAAAAAGAACACTCAAACACCCTGGAATTTCACCCAGATCACCCAGATCTGTGCCTGACATAGGCAGTAAAGTACCCAGGCTGGCAAAGCAAACAGCAGCAGATTTCCTTGTTTTTCTCTCATTTTTCTCATTTTGTACAAAAGCTGTCTGCAATCCACACAAAAGAGGTCAATGCGACCCTGCAGCTCCCTCTTCTGCTCTCCCTGCTCAGCTAAGAGTGAGATAGAAATGGTAAAATCTACTAAGTTCTCCAAATAAAAACAAAATTTTATGTATTTATTATGATTTTATTTATTATGATTTGATTTCTTTTATTTTTCATTCTTTTCTGTAATTTTCTTATATCAGTACTCTTCATTTTTATGTTCATACATCCATATTATATATTTTATATTTTTAATTTAAATATTTTTATTAATATTACCACTTTCTCTATTTTTTTTTATTTCTTCCTCTTTCTAAGTATTGTCAGGCACACTGGAGATTTGCCCAATCTGACCCGAATTGCCTGAATGGATGGCCCCATTCACCTAGTGTGGAAACAAGTTCTTGTTTGTTAGAGGAGCAGCAACCTACAACTTACCAGTGCACATTTTGTGTCACTCTACTGTACCTCCAGGACACATAGCGATGTGCTGCTAGAAACTATGGCAAGAGACTCAGCAAGAGAATGGGAAGGAAGTAAATGAAAAACAAAGCAATTTTTTTTTTTTTTTTTGCTTTTTGGTATATGGGTAGCTCCCTAGCTGGGAATCGAACCCAGGCTGCAACGCTGACAGCGCCAGTGCCAAAGCCTTAAGCCATGACACCATCAGGGAACTCCCCAAATTTTCTTTTTGTTTGAGATATTGTTCTTTCACACTTTTTTAAAATTTTACTTATTTATTCAATTACTTAATAAACACTTCTACAGTATTTAATGATTGTCAGGCAATGTTCTGAATACATTAGAAATATTCAATTATTTTTCTCACTACAATGCAAGAGGTAATATTATCCCCATTTTATCGATGAAAAAATTGAGGCACAGAGAGTTTATGTAACTTCCCCCAGTCACATGGCTAGTGAATTGTAGGATTAGTGTTCAAACTCATACAATCTGGATCCAGAGTTCACTCTCAAAAGCAACAAAAAATGTTGCCTCATTTAATATTATTATTATTATTATTATTATTATTATTATTATTATTATAAAAATAATAAAAATGATGCTATTTTTAAAAAAACTGGAGCATAGAATTGTGAATGTTATAGTAACATACTTCTTTCCTCTTTCCCCTGGATTAAAAAGAAGAGTTGAATTTAAAATGTGTATGACAACATTTATACTCAATTTCCTACTGTGATCCTTGATCACGTTTTTTTCTTCCTTCTTCTTTCTTCCTTCTTTTTTGAAAAAATTCATTTTTATTGTTAGACTTATTGGGGTGACATCTGTTAGCAAGGATTACATAGGTTTCAGGCATACAATTCTACAGTTCATTGTCAACTTGTTGTGTAATAAGTTCAATACCCAGTGAGAGTTCTCTTTCCATCACCTTATATTTAGCTTCCTTTCCCTCCTTTTCCAACCCCTCCACTTTCTCCCCTCCCTAACCCACTCGTTCCCAAATAAACATTATATTATTGATTATGTCCATGGGTTGTTTGTTTGTTTATTTCTTTTTTCTTTGTTGCTTTCAGTTTTATATTCCGCATATGAGTGAAGTCATACAGTTCTTTGATTTTTCTGTCTGGTTTATTTCACTAAGCATGATGATTTCCAGGTCCATCCATTTTGTTGCAAATGGCAGTATTTCATCTTCTCTTATAGCTGAGTAATATTCCACTATGTATAAGTACCAGTCATCTGTCGCAGGGCACTTTGATTGTTTCCATGCTTTGGCCTCTGTGAATAGCGCTGTGATGAACATTGGGCTACATAAGTCTTTGCAGACAAAGGTTTTCAAGTCTTTTGGGTAGATCCCCAGAAGGGGGATTGCTGGGTCAAATGGTACCTCCACTCCCAATTTTCTGAGGAACTTCCACACTGCTTTCCACAGTGGTTGTACCAATTTGCATTCCCACCAGCAGTGTACCAGAGTTCTTTTATATCCACTCCTCTCCAGCACTTGTTATTCCTTGTCTTGTTGATAATAACCAATCTAACAGGTGTGAGGTGATATCTCGTTGTGGTTTTGATTTGTATTTCCCTGATAGCTAATTAGCTTGAGCATTTTTTCATATGTCTGCTGGCCATTTGTATTTCTTCGTGGGAAAAGTGTCTGTTTAGTTCTTCTGCCCACTTATTAATTGGGTTGTTTATTTTGTTGTTGTTAAGTCTTATTAGTTCTTTATATAATTTAGATATTAGACTCTTATCTGACGCGTTATTTGCAAATATTTTCTCCCATTCAGTTGGCTGTCTCTTTGCCTTGTTGATGGTTTCTTTTGCTGTGCAGAAGCTTTTTAGTTTGATATAATCCCATTCATTTATTTTTGCTTTTACTTCCCTTGTCTTTGAGGTCAGGTTCATGAAGTCTTCTTTGAGTCCTAGGTCCTTAAGTTTAGTACCAATGTCTTCTTCTATACAGCTTATTGTTGCAGGTCTTATATGAAGGTCTTTAACCCATTTCGAGTTAATTTTTGTATATGGAGAGAGATCACAGCTGAAGTTCATTCTTTTGCATATGTTTTTCCAGTTTTCCCAGCACCACCTACTAAAGAGGCTGTCTTTTCCCCATTGTATGTTTTTTGCTCCTTTATCGAAAATTATTTGTCCATAAATTTGTGGGTGTATTACTGAGTTTTCAGTTTCATTCCATTGGTCTATATTTCTGTTCTTCTGCCAGTATCAAGCTGTTTTGACTATTGATGCTTTGTAATATAAATAAAAGTCAGGGAATGTCATGCCACCAGCCTTATTCTTTTTATGTATTATTGCTTTGGCAATTCGAAGTCTTTTATGGTTCCATATAAATTTACTAATTCTTTTTTCTATTTCACGAAAGTATGTTTGTGGGATTTGATGGGTATTGCATTATGTCTGTAAATTGCTTTGGGCAGAATGGCCATTTTAACAATGTTAAGTCTTCCTATCCATGAACATGGGATATTTTTCCACCTCTTAAAGTTTGTTTCAATTTCTTTCAAAAGTGTCTTATAGTTCTCTGTGTCTAAGTCTGTCACATTCTTTGTTAAGTTAATTCCCAGGTATTTCATTATTTTTGTTGTGATAGCAAAGGGAACTGACTCCCTCATTTCTTTTTCTGTGGATTCGTTATTTGTATATGGGAATGCTGTTGATATTTTTACATTGATTTTGTATCCTCTGACTTTACTATATTTGTTAATTTTTTCTAATAGTTTCTTGGTGGATTCTTTGGATTTTTTTATATAAAGGATCATGTCATCTGCAAATAGTGACAATTTGATCTCTTCTTTCCCAATTTGGATATCTTTTATTCCTTTCTCTTGTCTGATTGCTGTGCCTAGAACTTCCAGTCCTATATTAAATAGCAGTGGTAACAGGGGGCATCCATGTCTTGTTCCTGATATTTGGGGAATAGGTTTCAGCTTTTCCCCATTCAGTATGATGTTAGCTGAGGGACTTTATATATGGCCTATATAATGTTGAGATACTTTCCTTCTATACCTACTTTATTTGGTGTTTTGATCATAAATGTTGTACCTCGTCGAAAGATTTTTCTGTGTAAATTGAAATGACCATATGGCCTTTATCTTTGATTTTGTTGATGTGGTGTATCACATTGATTGATTTTCATATGTTGTACCATCCTTGTGCTCCCGGGATGAATCCCACTTGATCATGATGTATGATCTTTTTGATGCATTGTTTTATACTATTTGCTAATATTTTGTTCAGGATTTTTGCATCTGTGTTCATCAGAGATATTGGTCTATAGTTTTCTTTCTTTGTGTTGTCTTTGCCAGGCTTTGGTATTAGGGTAATACCAAATGTTGGCCTCATAGAATGAGTTAGGAAGTATTGCTTCCTCTTCATTTTTTTTGAAGAGTCTAAGGAGGATATGTGTTAATTCTTCTTTGAATGCTTGGTAGAACTCGTTGGTGAAACTATCTGATCCAGGGCTTTTGATTTTAGGGAGAGTATGGATAGACATTTCAATCTCATTGTTAATGATTTGTCTATTTAGATTATCCAGTTCTTCTTGGTTCAGTCTTAGTAGGCTATAAGTTTCTCGAAACTTGTCCATTTCTTCTAGTTTGTTAAATTTAGTGGCATAAAATTCTTCAAAATATTTTCTTATAATCATTTGTATTTCTGTGGTATCAGTGGTAATTTCTCTCCTTTCATTTCTAATTTTGGATATTTGTTTCCTTCCTTTTGTCCTTTAATTATTCTAGCCAGAGGTTTGTCAATTTTGTTGACTTTCTCAAAGAACCAGCTCTTCATAATATAAATTTTTTTTTCTTTTCCTTCTGTTTTTTAATTGGTTTAGCTCTGTTTGAATTTTTATTATTTCCTTCCTTCTGCTGACTTTGGGTTTTTTCTGCTCTTCTTTTTCAAGTTCTTTAAGATGGGATGTTAAGATGTTTACTTGTGATTTTTCTTGTTTCTTAAGATAGGCCTGTAATGATATAAATTTCCCTCTTATTACCGCTTTTTTCTGTGTCCCAATAATTCTGATATGTTGTACTTTCATTGCCATTAGTTTCTATATATTTTTTAATCTCATCTTTTGTTTGTTCTTTTATCCAGTCCGTTTTTAATAAGCTATTGTTTAATTTCCCTGTATATGTGTTTCTTTCCGCTTTCCTTTTACAGTTGATCTCCAATTTCAAAGCTTTGTGGTCTGAGAATACAGTTGATGTGATTTCAATCTTCTTGAATTTGCTGAGGCTACGTTTGTGTCCTAGCATTTGGCCTATCCTTGAGAATGTTCCATGTGTACTAGAAAGGAAGGAATAGTCTCTTTTTGCTGGATGAAATGTCCTGTTAATGTCAATTATGTCCAATTGCTATAATGTGTCATTTTGAGCTGATGTTTTCTTATTTATTTTCTGTTTGGATGATCTGTCCATGGCTGTTAGTGGGGTATTTGAGTCTCCCTCAATGATTGTGTGTTCATCAGTTTCTCCTTTCAAATCTTTTAGTAGTTTCTTTGTATATTTTGGTGCATCCTGGTTGGGAACATATATGTTAATTAGTGTCAAGTCTTCTTGTTGTTGTATTGTGCCTTTTATCATTATGTAATGTCCATCCTTGTGTTTTACTATCTTTTTTTAACCTGAAGTTTATTTCATTAGATATCAGTATGGCAACTCCTGCTTTTCTCTGGATACCATTTGCTTGAAGTATTTTTTTCCATCTTTTCACTCTGAGTCTGTGTTTGTCCTT
>PVJL010020789.1:0-11471 GCA_004026885.1 Lyroderma lyra
AAAGCAACAAAGAAACAAAACTCATGAACACATTCAATAGTTGAGTGGATAGTGGTTACTTGAGGGTACGTGGGAGGGGGCTGGGCAAAGAGGGAGGCGGAGTCAAATATAGAGTGATGGAAAGAGAACTGACTCTGGGTGATGAACACATCACACAACACATAGATGATGTAGTGTAGATTGTATACCTGGAACCAGTCTAATTTTTAGTAAGCAATGTCACCCCAATAAACCTAACAATAAAAAAATGTAAAAGCCTGGTTCTATAACACACACACACGCACATGCACACGTACACACACACACACACACACACACACACACACACACACACACACGGAATCAGGTGGAAGCCTGTCGCCTCCACCTGCCACCTGCCCGCGTTAGTGGGACATGCAAAGCTCAGTCAGAGCCAAATTCTTGATGAAAGTAATGTGGAATATTGCAGCTACTCTGAAAATATAATGAATGTTTAGTATCAATAAAAAACATTATCCAAAATGTTTATTGTTGTTCAAAAGTCATGGATAATATCAGCTATTTATATAATAGAATCTGGCTTTTAATTTCATTGTTATGATACTCTGTCTTTTTTATTTTGAGCATTGCCAAACTACTTAGATTTCTTATAGTCATTTGGTTATAGAAATATCGTGATGCATTCTTGTTAATGGGGGTCTTTTCTGTTGAATTTGTAAACACTGATTGCATGTTAAAGTGTGTTTGTCTATTCTTACAAGGTCATGCCCTTAACTCTTAATTTTAAGAAAGGTAATAAGCCACGCTTGAAGCCAGAGCCTGTTTATATAAATTATTTTTCATTAAAATTTGTGAGTCAAGGTTTTTGAAAATTTTAATTTTTATTGCATTAGGGACTAAGTCTGTTTACTTATCCTGGAACTTACTATCATGATATACTATTTAATACCTGGAATAACTAATATTTTAATACATTTCTCATTAACTTTGTTTTCTTTGATTGAAATATCAGGGATAAACACTTCAAGGTAATACTAGGCTGTTCAAGCAGTTATCTCATTTTACCCATTTAACATAGCTGGAAGATTTCTAGAGTGGCGTGGTCTGTCTTACCATCTTTTTCTGATAGTAAAAGTAATTCCCCAGGCAGACAATTAAATTTTCAATGCAGACATAAAGAAGAAAGTTTGAGTACAAATGACACTGTCCACAGATGAGTTTCTGATAACACTATTCTTATTTCACTTTAACATTCATTCAGTTTTGTACATATTTTCATTGTCTGAAATATGTGCTTTAGAGTTCACAGATAATACAAGGGTTACTTTCTAGCAAACAGAAGACAAATGAAAACTAAGCACCTCAATGCACCATCTCATGGTCTGACTGGTTTAACAGCTAGGCAAGCCGGGCAGTATTTAGAGGACATGTCAAGCCCTCTAGTGGTAAGATTTTAAAATCACAATTAAATGCAGGAATGTTCCCAAAATTAAGTTTCATGAAAAATCTTAATTTTGTTATCATTTCAACATAAACAGCACGCAGAAAGTTTATCTGCTGTTTTTGCACCTCTAAGTGTTGTTGATTTGTAACCTTTTAAATGAGATATATTTTTATACTTTGCTTTTGAAAGTCATATTTTTAAAAATTTGTCATCTATTCTAATAGTATTTTATTTTTTCAGCTTCTTGATAGGAGTGGTACCACAAAATTTGGGACCAAGAGGCCAAAGGTAAGACTTCTGCAGTATTTATGTATATAAAGTGTGAGGAATTTTGTGTGCTCGATATTAAGTCAGCAAATACACAAATTGTATTTAGTTCATAGCCATTAAGGCATGTGTTTGAAAAATAAGATGTTTCGACTTGTGTCAGCCTCACTTAGCATAAAGCTGTGTATGTAGTAGATGCTTATTGGGTATTTTTTGGTTAATTGGCATTTCCATCTTCAGCATCCTGTCGGTTTTGATATGTAACTTTTAACTTGGATAAATAATGCCTGGAATGCACAGAGCTTGAAGTGTTCAGTAATTCCAAGTTCAGTGAACTAGAGCACTCATAGAAAATAGTTATCTTTGTTAACTTTCCTCACTACTAACATACGATGGCTGTCCAGAAAGTATCCAGCCATGTAATATGAAAACAGAAAATTGGTCCTGAAGGAGCTCACTGATAAACAAAAGCAAAGGAGAGTCAAAGTTTGCCAAGACCTTTTGGAGAGGCAAGACAATGTTTTGGATTGTACTATCACTGGTGATGAAACATGGATGTGCCAAAACAAAGCATCAAAGTGCACAATGGAAGTCAGCCAATTCTCCAGGACCAAGAATGTTCCATCAATCCAAACCAAGAGTCAAAATGATGTTGCTAACCATTTTTGATATCAGAGATATTGTTCATTATGAATTTGTACCAACTGGAAAAACACTCAAGTAAATATGCTAGTTAGAACTGCTGAAAGGCTGAGTGAAAAAGTTAGATGAAAACAACCTGAACTTTTCACCAATAACTCTTGGTTCTTGCATCATGACAGTGCACCAGCTCACAGGGCACCATCTGTGAGGGAGGTTTTAGCCAGTACACAAATAACTGTATTGGAACACCCTCCCTACTCACCTGATCTGGCCCCCAATGACTTTTTTCTTTACCTGAAAATAAAGGAAATATTGAAAGGAAGACATTTTGATGACATTCAGGACATCAAGGGCAATACAATGACAGCTCTGATGGCCATTCCAAAAAGCAGTTCCAAAACTACTTTGAAGGGTGGACTAGGCACTGGCATCACTTCATAACTTCCCAAGGAAACTACTTCAAAGGTGACCACAGTGATATTGAGCAATGAGATACGTAGCATTTTTTCTGGGATGAGCTCACAAACTTAATTGTCGGACCTTATATGTACACATACACGTATAAGCATTTGCATCTTCTCATGTACCATTTGTAAGTTAAGATGCAGACTTCTTAATACCCTTAATATTTTTCCGTGCATCCCCTAAGTAAAAGAACATTCTTTGGCATACTCACAATACAGTTATGGTACCCACAGAATTTGACATGATAAAATAATAAAGTAGTCCATATTCAGATTTCCCCATTGACCCCAGACTGTCCTTTAATTGCTGTTTTGTTTCTTTGGGTCCCAGAGCAAGATTCGGATCGAATCAGTTAAATCATAATGCATGATGTGTTTCTTCAATTGTCTTTAATGTAGAATAGTTTGGGGTTTCATAAACAATGTGAATTTGTTTATTTCTTTATAATTAAGAAATACATATTTTCAGTAAGAATAGTAAATTCAGTGTTCAGTTAACTCACCCTTATCAGACGTGTGTATTTGACATGTTGCCCTTTGTGTCTCACTGTGTGTCCTTGTTTTCTGTCACCACCAGCTGCTCCAGATCGTTTTGTAGTTTCCCTGCCGTTTGCCTAAAGTTGTTTGTTGTCCAATACTTTCTATTAGAAAATGACATTTAGAAACCCAGAATTGGGCATTAGGAACACATCATGTTATTCTGATTGTTTTGACAGAAAAAATGCCTGAGAAAAGAGAAAGGCTGCTGTAAGCTATGGCACAGCGTTCATTGCAAGAAGCTTCCCAATTTTAGAGATGGTGAAATACATAAAACTGTGAATCTTAGAATAAATGAAATTAAATATAGTTTTTTGACTTGGAATAAAACTCTATATTTGAGATGTGTCTAAAAGGAATTTGGCACTTAAAGGATCATTTTTCTCTTGACAGAATGGACTTACATTGAGCATGCCTATTGCAAAAAGAACAAAACTTTGTGGCTCTCTTCGTATTTAAGAATGAATTACCCGTAGTTCAGGTAAAAAATTCTCATAAACTTCTACATAAAAATAGTTGCATATATTAGATTAGTGTTTCAAATTTTTTCACCTTTGACAATTGCTATAAATTATTTTATTTGAATGAAATTAGCTCTGAAAAGCAAACAGGAGCTAATATCAACTTTTTGACAATGCTTTTTAGTAGTTATCCTCACAGATACTTAGCTCCCTAAATGTCACTGTTAAAGCTTAGTTGTGAGGGGTTAGTCACGCAGCAGACCACCTCCTCAGTCTAGTTCTGAAACATTTTTATAACTTCCAATAGGAAACCCGTATCCATTAAACAGTAGCTCCCCATTTACCCCTCCCCCACCCCACCCCAACTCCTGGCAACCACCAGTCTGTGGTCTGTTTCTGTGTATTTGCCTATTCTGGAATCATACAGTGTCATTTTTGCTTCTGCCTCATCCACATTGTAATACGTATCAGTCCCTCATTCCTTTTATGACTGAATGATATTCCATTGTGTGGACATACTGTCATTTTTCTGTTCATTCATTGGTGGACATTTGGGCTGTTGATCACCTTTTGGCTACTGTGAATAGTGGTGCTGTGAATACGCCTGTATATCTGTTTGTTTGAATGCTGGTTTCCGTGCTTTGGGGTGTGTATCTGGGAACTGAGTTGATGGGTCAAGTGGTAATTTAATACTTAACTTTTTGAGGCACCACAAAACTGTTTTTCTTAGCAGCTGGCTCGTTTCACATTCCCAATGGAAGGATATTGGGGTTCTAGTTTCCTCATTCTCACCACACTTAGTATTTTTCTTTTGATTATAACTGTTGTAGTGGGTGTGAAGTGATGCTTCATTGTGGCTTTGAATTGCATTTCCCTAGTGTTTAATGGGGTTCAGTCCCTTCTATGTGCTCATTGGCCCTTTTAGTAGATGCTTTGGAAAAATGTCTGTTCAAATTTTTGCCCACTTTTAAATTGGTTAGTCTCTTTGTTGCTGAGATGCAAGAACTTTCAGGTAGTCTGGATACTATACCCTTGTCACACATGTGATTTGTAAATAATTTCTCTAATTCAGTGGATTGTCTTATCACCCTTTCTTGTTATTATCCTTATGTTCATAGAGATTTTTAATTTTACTGAAGTTCAAAAACATTTTTTTGGTTTTGCTTTTGGTACCACATCTAAGAATCCATTGCCATGGATAAGAATGATACCATATATGATACCTTCTAAGTTTCCTGAGTAGTACTGTTTCATCCTTATACTTAGATCATTGATCCATTTTGAATTAAGTTTTCTTTATGGTGTGAGGTGTAGGGGTAGGCAGGACTTTTTGAAACTACTCTTTAGTGGGCAAACAGAAAGAAAAACATGGTTATTTATATTTTATTATAGACAATTTCAAACATTCTCAGATGTGTGTGGTAGATGAATTTCCAAAACTCTTAGTTCATTCAGCTTCACCCTTTACATTTAATGACAATCTTGTCCGTCCCTCCCTCCCTCCCCCGTCTTCCCTTCTCACACACACTGACTCACTGATCAGTTTCCTTGGAAACAAGCTGGCACGTGTCTCATCTGTAAACACAAACTTCCCCCTTAACAACATAACCTACAAACCATTATCATACTCAAAATATAGATTTCTTCTTTTAACTTTTGGAAAGTCTGGAAAATCTAAAAAGTAAAATCAATAAATAAAAATGACTCATCACTAGCTGCCATTATTACTCTTTACATGGAAACATTCAAAATCTTCACTACTTTTTAACCTGCCTTTAGCCATAACTCTGCATTTAAGAGTGATTTTTTGTGGCTGGATTCCATTCCATTGTGTCAGCTTTCTGTAATTTACATAACTAACCCCTCATGGAGCATCTATCATCCAGGTTTTCAGTATAACTGAAGGGTATTTTTCAGTCACAGGGTGACCACATCTAGCGCCAAGGATACTTTTAGAAATAAAAAAATACATGCAGATTGTACTTGGATTGCCTTTAATTCTATCAACTCTTGACAAATAATCCAGCAAGTTTCCACAGAACAGCGTGGGTACCTTTAGGTCATCTGTAGTCGGGATGTTGTCGTTATTCACTATGTGATACAATGTCCACTTTATGGTCAAGTTTAAAATAATTAACTCTTGGAAGGACTTAATTTAACCTCAGCAAGAGCGTTAACTTTAGTTTTTGCAAGTGGTCTTAAAGGTAAGTTGTAAGTAACCAGACGCTGGGGATTATTTTATCAGACATTAATCCTCATTATGCAGTATATACAACTAATTAGCTGATTTCTGAAATATGTTAACTTTCTGATAAAAGGTCAGCGGTTTTCTTAGATACATTCCCTTCACCTAAAAATTCTGACTGCGAAGGTGGGGTGTCTTGTTAATAGAAGTTTGTGTTTATATGGAGTCTATATAGTTTTCCTAAACACTGGTAGAGAGAATGGTATTCCTACAAGTCTCACAATCATCATTCAAAACTCGGAGGGACTTATTCAGCAGGGCAAGAGTCTGGAAAGAAGCTTGAAATGTGCTTTTGAGTGTATAGAGATTTCTTGAGGATTGTCTCACTTTAGCTGCCATGTTGATTTAAGTGTTTCTTTGGGCCTCTAGGATTCTCATCTGTTGTTGACCAAAACCTCCAGCACCATCTGCAAGTCACATGAATGCCCCAGGCTTCACATGTCTATCATCAGCGGTCACATTCCTATCTTCAGGCTCTCAGCTCGCCCCATCTACCTCTGTGACAGCGTCAGGCAGTGGCCTGCTTCCAGTGAGCCAACAACAGCCTGCAATTTGCTCCTGAGCAGTGAGTGCGGTCATGAAAATCCTTTTGTATGTTTTAAATAAACCTTTTCTCTTTAGACTTTAAAACCATTCATATGTCTTTTTTTATGTCTTTTGTACTCGAGAGAATAGGGAGGTGTGTATTTAGTCACACCTATAAACCACGATCCCAACTTTGACACAATTTTAAGCATTTTTAAGATATTAAAGCACTTGATTAAAATGTAATTATTTCTTAAACCTTTGATGTAGGTACTGGATTCATCCCATCTCATTTCTCTCCAACGAAACTTTGGGGCACTTTAGCCTAGATTTCAACTGGAGTGTTTTCTCATCCTCTTTGTGACTGCGTTTACTTCAGGAAGGTGTGCCCCACTTCTAGTACTCTTTCCTGGGATGGTACAGCCAAACTGTCTCATCACGCTTCCTATTTGATGATACTAACCTTTTCACTTGACTTGTATATTTTAAGGAATGTTCTTTTGCTTTTTAAAATGCCTAATCACATTGTATTACAATGACAATTAAGTTTGCAAACTTGCCACCTTGTGCTTACATTGGCAGCACTGTCCAAACAACTCAATATGGTTTCATAACCTTGGTGTATCTGTGTCGCACAGCTGTTTTCATGTCCATGTGTGGCGGTGTCTTGCTAAGTGGCATTCATTATTGTTGTTGCGTGTTTTTGTGTGCCATTGCGAGAATGCTGTAGCTTGAATTAGAGCAACCAACGAACATTGAATTTCTTGTTAAACTTGGCAAGAGTAGAAGTGGAATCAGGGACATGTTAGTCCAAGTTTATGGGGATAATGCCATGAAGAAAGTGGTGATGTACGAATAAATTAAACCTTTTTCTGAGGGGAGAGAGAGCATCACTGTTGAAGAAGGTCAGGGCAGCTAGTAAAGAGCAGAACTGATGAAAACATTGCAAAAATTTGTTGAATTGTGCTTCAAAATCATCAGTTGACTGTGAGAAGTATAGCAGATGAAGTAAAAACATTGACAGAGAAACAGGAAAATCTTAACTGAAAATTTTGGCATGAGAAATGTATATACAAAATGGTCCTGAAGGAGCTCACCAATGATCCAAAGCAAGGGAGAGTCAAAGTTTGCCAAGACCTTTTGTAGAGGCAAGACGATGTTTTGGGCTGTGCTATAACTGGTGATGAAATATGGGTGTACCAATATAACCCTGAAACAAGGCATCAAAGTGCATAATGGAAGTCAACCCATTCTCCAGGACCAAAAATGTTCTGTCAATCCAAACCAAAAGTTAAAATAATGTTGCTAACCTTTCTTGATTTCAGAGATATTGTTTATTATGAATTTGTACCAACTGGATAAACAGTCAACCAAGTTTACTATTTGGAAGTGCTGAAAAGGCTGCGTGAAAAAGTTAGACAAAAACCACCTGAACTTTTCACCAACAACTCATGTCTCTTATATCAGGACAATGCACCAGCTCACACAGCACTGTCTGTGAGGGAGTTTTTAGCCAGTACACAAATAGCTGTATTAGAACACCCTCCCTACTCACCTGATCTGATCCCAGTGACTTTTTTCTTTACTCAAAGATAAAAGGAAATATTGAAAGGAAGACATTTTGATGACATTCAGGACATCAAGTATAATACAAAGAGCTCTAATGGCCATTCCAGAAAAAGACTTCCAAAATTGCTTTGAAATGTAGACTAGGCACTGGTGTTGGTGCATAGCTTCCCAAGGGGAGAACTTTGAAAGTTACCATAGTGATATGCAGCAATGAGGTATGTAGCACTCTTTCTAGGATGAGTTCATGACTTGTCAGACCTTATACATGTGTAATTCTAATTCCATATCTATATAAATGCTTTTAATTTCTTTATGCTTATTAGTTAAAGGTATAACTCTAGAAATCAATATCAATATTCGTATGTAAAATAATACCCTGGATTATGATAATCGATGTTTTTGTATATAACAAATTTATACTTGAAATTTCTTGTACCTTTTATCTGTTCTTGTGTTTTGTATTTGTTACATAAAATTTCTTGTATCATGTTAAAAAATAAATGCTAAAATTTCTTTATAATACAAAAAACAAGTACCTAAATATGAACAAATAAACATTGCAATTAAGAAATTAAAATGAAAGATTTTTTTCCATGAATGTTTAGGCCAAAAACATGAGTGTGCATTATACATGGGAGCATATTATAGAAGGCAAAATACAATAAATGACTTTATCAGTATTTCATAGTTTATCCATATCCTGTTGATGAATGTTTGAATTGTTTTTAGCTATTCAGAAATGCAGCTCTGCACATTCTTATATATGTACCTTAGGGCACATATGTATATTTTCCTACAATATATCTACCTGAGTGAGGAATTTCCGAATAAAAGGGATGCATGCATATCTTGTACTTCAGAAGATAATATAAATTTTTCCTGATAGATTGTTCATACCCTACCAGCATTATATATGAGGGCTGTCATATTTAGATTCTAAATGATTTCATTTTTTGTGAATTTTTTAGTAACTTTTTAGACTTTTTTACTCAGTTGTTTTGCTTTTCCTTATTGATTCATAGTTCTTTGTGTACTTTGGGTATTAGTACGTTGTCAGTCCATGTAGCAAAATTTCTCCCTGTTTTGTGACTCATGTTAACCATTTTAATTGGCATTTATAATATTTTTTCTCCCAATATAGATTGGAGAGTAATAGCTGAGCTATAACATACTTTGTTTATCCATTCACCAGTGAGAGGACACTGGGGTTGTTTCTTATTTTTGGCAATTGAGAAGAAAGCTACTATTGACATTTTTGTGAACACTAGTTTTCATTTCTCTTGAATAAAATACCTACAAGTTAGACTGCTGGGTCATGTGGTAAATATACATTAAACTTTATAATAAACTGCCAAGCTGTTTTCTAAAGTGGGTGGGACCTCCTCACATTCTCACAGGTGATGTAAGAATGTTCTGGCCAGACTTGGTGTCATCAGTTTTTTATTTTCTGCTTTTTTATTTTCACCATTTTCATAGCTATGGAGTAGCCATTCCCACTTGCTCTGGTTTTCTTGGCATTTCTCTAAGGGCATTGAGGATCTTTTCATGTGCTTATTTGTCATCAATAGATGTTCATTTGTGAAATATCTGCTAAGATCTCTTGCCCATTTTTTAATAGGATTGTTCTCTTATCAATGAGTTTTGGGAGTTTAATTTTCAGGGTATACGTCCTTTATACTTTTGGTGTAGTATCAAAGACATTTTAGCCTGACCCAAGGTCACAGAGAATTTCTCCTGTGTTTTCTTATAGAAGCTTTATGGTTTTAGGTTTTAATGGTGTGATGCACTCAAGATCATTTTTGCATGTGGTATGAGGCACGGCCCCAGATTCGTTTTTCTAATGAATGTCTAATTTTTCTAGTATCATTTGTCGAAAAGACTATACTTTCTCCATTGAATTGCCTTTACACTTTTAAAACATCAGTGCCTCTATTTCTGGAGTTTCTATTCCTTTCCAGTGATGTGTGTATTGATCCTTTTGCCAACACTGAACTGTCTTGATCACTATAGGTTTGCAGTAAGTCTTGAAATGAGGTCATATGAGTCCTCCAACACCTTACTTACTGAGTTGTCTGTACAGCGCCGCCAACGTAAGCGCAAAGTTCGTAAACTTAATTGTCAGATTTTGGGCACAACAGCAACTGTGATAGTCATTCCAGAAAGAGTTTCAAATTGCTCTGAAGGGTGGACTAGGCACTGGCATCAGTGCATAGCTTCCCAAGGGGAGTACTTTGAAGGTGACCTTAGTGATGTTCAGCAATGAGGTATGTAGCACTTTTTCTAGGATAAGTCTGCAAAATTAATTGTCTGACATCTTATATTCATTTTAAATATTAAAAATAATCAAAGCAATATAAGTCCATAGGGAGTAAGTTATTATCTCATCTTTAATATAATGCTAATAGATAAATGTCTAAGGTGGAAACAGTTTAGAAAAAAGACCGAGCAAAAAAAAAAAAAAACTCACCAAAAAGGACTCCAGTGACTCCAAGAGGGATGTTTTAGGATCAAATACATCTTGTGGAGAAAAATAATATGAGGTTGAGCTATTCATTTTTCACTCCCAGTTTTGGTTTCTGTTAAATTCAATTGTATTTAATACCTTTTATAACTTTTGCTGTTTTTTCCTCTTTATTTTCCTGTGTCTCTCACTCATTCCTCATCTGTGTTTATATAGAAAGAGCCTTTCATGAAATGTTAACACTGGCTATTTCTGGGTGGTGGTACTTGAGTTGCTGGTTGCTTTGTTGTTCATCTATTTCTATGCTGTTTAAATATTTTTAATGATTATACATCATCTTTATTAAATCAATAAAATTCCTATTCCAAACCCCCAAAAAAATAAAAATATGAAAGAAATGTTGCATATGTATGTGTATAAACACACACCAACACGGACTGAAAATCCATGCAGGAAATGAAGACACAAAATGAAAGTGAAAACCTCCAACCCTTCCACCTCCTCACCCCACTGTACCTTTACAGAGAACCATGGTAGTGTCTTAAAATTATTTTTCTGTAACAAGGTATGCATATACCATGTACTTACTTATATGTAGCAAAAACTTGCCTTTTCTATGTATACAGAAGGGCCCACACACTGGTCTGCACCTTGTATATTTTATTACTACATCCCGGCGGTCTTTCACATCTCTCAGTGACACTGGTCCTTGCTGCTCACTCACGTAGCAAAGAGCCCCGTGAATAAAGAATTCCAGCGCCCAGCAGAGTCCAAGGCAGGTGTGTGTGGACGCTGCCGTCCACTAACACTGGGAATGACCCCAGAAGGAAAAGGCAGCCCATAGCCCCTCTCCCTTTCAGTTCTCCCTCATTCTTCA
>PVJL010020790.1:0-11485 GCA_004026885.1 Lyroderma lyra
TATGCTGGTCTTTCAGTCCGAGCTGGTTGTCGGGCAAGAAAACTGCATGCAGCCTTCTCTCCTTTTCCTTCCTGGCTGGAGCATTCACACTGTGGCTTCTCACCACCCAGTTGCTCCCCCTTTTCTGGGAACTGGAGTGAACTCTGGCAACTGCGCTTTGTGAACCGGTCTGCACTTCCTGGGGCCAATATGAGGTGGTATCACTGAACAATGCACAAGGGTTCCTTTGTTTTCACATTCTTGCCAACATTTGTTTGTTGATTTATTGATGATAGCCAGTCTGACAAGTATGAGTTAGTTCCATGTATTTTTATAAGACATTATTTTTGTAGAGTAGTTTTATGTTCACAGCAGAACTGAGCAAAAGATACAAAAATTTCCTATAAACTTCCTGACCCATACATGCATAGCCTCCGCCTTTAATAAAATTCCCCATAGAGTGCTACATTTATTACAATTTTTGAACTTACACTGACTCATCTGAACCACATAAAGTCCATAATTTATATTGTTTGACTAGTGGATGTGTGTAGTCTATAATTTTGACAAATGTATACTTATATATCCATCATTATAATATTATAATATTGCACTGCTCTAAAATTCCTTTGTGTTCCACCTATGCACCTCTCCCCAACCCTCCAACCCCTGAAAAATATGACCTTTTTACTGTCTGAATGCTTTTGCCTTTTTCAGAATGTCATATAATTAGAATCATATAGTATGTAACCTTTTCAAATTGGTTTTTTTCATTAGTACTATGTTTTTAAGATTCCTCTACATCTTTTCAAGGCTTCATAGTGCATTTTGTTGAATAATATTCCATTGTCTGGATAAACCACAGTTTCTTTATTAATTCAACTACTGAAGGACATCTTGGTTGCTTCCAAGTTTTGCCAATTCTGGAAAAAGCTGCTATAAACTTGTGCATGTAGGTGTTTGTGGGGTCATAAGTTTTCAACTCCTTTGGGCTGTGAGTGTGACTAATGGATCATATGGTAAAATTACATTTAGTTTTATAAGAAACCACCAAAGTGTATGTACCATTTTCTATTCCATTCAACAATACATGAAAATTCCTATTGTTCTACATTCTCACCAATATTTGGTGTTCTCAGTGTTCCACATTTTGTCCATTCTAAAAGTATGTAGTGGCATCTCATTGTCTTTTAGTTTGCATTTTCATAATGGGCAGCATGTTTTCATATAATTATTTGCCATCTCTATATCTTCTTTTGGGAGGTGTCTGTTAAGTCTGTGCATGAAAAAGAGGCCACAAACTAAACCTAACCACCTCATGGGATGCCAGTATGTGGACTCAGAGACTGAGAGTAATCACATAAGGTGGTCTTAATGTAAAAATTTCTAACTAAAGCAAATCTAGGTAGTCAAATCCTAAGCTTGTAAATTCCTTGACCAAGGTCAATCTTTACCTTAAATGAGCCTGTCTGTTGCCATTTTGCCTATAAGATAGTATACCTTTGAAATGTCAGCGTAATCTCCTTTTCCAAATACCTCAGGCCACAACCTTTCACCAGAGCAGGAGACCACAGATCACCTCATCGTTATCTTGTTCCTCACATACCGTTGCTATGTGCTGTAAATGTTAATTATATACTATCCTATAGCAACCAATGTAAAGGAAGTGTGTGTGTGTTTGTTTTGTGTTTTATCCAATTTCAGAGATTTCCCAGTTTTGCTTTCTCTCACTCCTTTAATCTGCCACCAATGAATTTCATGTAACCTCCTTGTCTCCCTCTTTGATCCTAATGTCTAAAATAAGTTGCAAAACTGCCATTCTGTGGAACATTTTTCAAACCATTGAGATTTTGCTTCCCAGCAATTGTCATCAGTTTGGCTCAAATAAATATAAAAATTCTCTACAGGTTTGGACATTTCTTACATTGATATTTATTTGGTATAGGTGTCAGGATTCCAAAGAAGCCCACTCTGTACCATTCTGTCAACACAGATTAGGTGCTAAGTACCAGTAATAACCCACTCTGCCCTACCAGCTTTCCACTTTGCATTTAGTGAACTTGGGTAAGTTTATCTTGGAATTAAGGACCCACTACACAATATCACTAAAAATTTGTTCAGACTCTGCAGATCCCAAAAGAAAACTAAAATTAACATGGGAAATCATGCCTCTAAGGCCAACAATTCCCCAGGCCTCAGACCCCAGAACCCATGACACTACTACAAATGTACAATTTATATGGAACCTTTGCTTGCAAGTACTTACAGAAATTGGAAGATTTAACTAAAAATGATATTAACTTAGGATTACCAAAATGAAGCTCTTTTGACATCTAAATTAAAATATTTTGCATACACGATATTTAAAAAAGCCAGTTCTTCCATCAAACTGAGTGAATGAGAGGCTTACCTCAATTGGCTAATAGAAGCCTCTGAAATGGAGCACAGAGAGATGTTCTTCTCTCGAGGAAGTTAGTAAGAAAATTTGAGAGACTGTCTCTGAACTAAATAAGGCTTCAAAATTGCTCAGTGCCAACCCTACTTTTTTCTCTTCTCCAACTGTCCCACTGTACCATTTACTTCATTGCACAGACTTACTCTCCTTTCCTTCTCTCCCATTCCTCTCTTTTCTACAGCTCTTCCACCACAGCTGCCTACTTACCTAGGGGTCCAAACAGAAAACCAGAACAGCATAGACTAGGAAACATTTTTTGGCAGCTCCCTTTGGAAAAAAGACAGAAGGGAACCAGTGATTGTATATGTTCCATGGACTAGAAGAGAATTAATCTACCTAAACATTCCCTGAGCCTCACAAAGGAATTTGATTTAATTGTTAGAACATAGGATCCTGGCTATTCTGACCTATTGCAATTAATATAACTACCAGTTTCTGAGAGAAAAGCAATGGGCTGGCTAAATAAGGTTTGCTGGAAAACTCCTGTGCAGGACTTTTTAAAACAGAGAGAGACAGACCTGGGGAAATGCAGGGAATTACCCACTGAATTTGCCGGTCAACCCTAAGGCTTTTCCCCAGAAAATAGACTGGATCATTACAGCAATGTCAAAGAAAGCCTAATGAAAGCTTGATCTCTATGAACATTGCAAAAAATTTTCAAACAATATTTAGATTCCTTTCCAGAGAGTTTGATCCCTTACTAAATTTGGCACTTTGGAAGGACTGGGTGAAGAGTTTATAATCCTGATTAAACAACGTAGATTAAAGTGGCTGACCATGTGTACTGGCAATTCTGGCTTATCCATTATTTACAACTATTCAAAAGAGAGAGAGAAAGAGAGGAAAACATAACCCTGCCAAAATCATTAACTTAATGCTCTAGCAATTAAGCAATCAGCTTAGACCTTCCAAAGGTCTCTTAGACAAGATGAGAGAGGAGTCTGTTTTTATTGTAAAAAGTCAGGTCACCTTAAGAAAAATTGTAGAAACTGAAATGGGATTTATAAAAAGAAAGGAAACAGAAGCAAACATAGGGCTTCTCTGAGGACTATGAGAGGTTATTTCCACTTCTCCTTACCAATACTTTAGGAGAATTTGAAATTACCATAAAAGGGGAAACTGCTGAGGCCCTTGTAGATAGTGGGGCTACTTTATCTGTTATTAACCCTACCCAAATAAGTGACCCTCTTTCTGAGGCTAAGTTTCTTTACAAATGATAGGGGCACCTAATCAGCCAATATCTGTTTTTAAGTTAGAACCTGTTCCTTTCCAGCCAGGTAATGTTATGGGGCAACCTATGAGGACTGTTAAAAAAATCTAGTCATTAATGCCTCTATTTCGCATATTACATGGCTGGATACTTTCCAGACAGCCCTGGTAATTTTTACTATTTGAATCTGATCTAATTCAACTGATAGGGTGAGACTTCCTTGAAACCAGTGATGCCCACATATCCTTTTCCAAGAAAGGTGAAATGTATTTAGAACTAAATGAATCAGATACTGAACCAACTGGGAACAATGATTTTAAAGGAAACTCCACAAGAGGAAACTGATCTTGAGACTAACTGAACATTTGTTATAGGACATTTGAATGCAACTTTTGGCCTTTTCTACTAGAGATATTGGCAAGATTAAGTTAGCCACTCCTATTAAAACAACTGTTGACAATACATTGCCTCTGCCTAATATTCACCAATATCATTTAAAATCTTATGCACTAGCTGGAATTAGCCCATTATGCATAATTACTTATATAGGGGGCTCATATATTATTTACCATAGCCAAGATATGGAAGTAACTGAAATGCTTATTAATAGACAATTGGATAAAGAATGTGTGGTACATATATGCAATGTTATATTACCCAGCCATAAAGAAAGAGGAAAAGAATGAAATCGTACCATTTGCAACAGTATAAATGGACTGGAAGATACGCAAACTGAAATAAGTAAAACATAGAAAGACAAATACTATATTATATCACATATATGTGGAATCTAAATAATAAAATAAACAAACAAATAAAACAAATAGACTCACAGATACAGAGAACAGTTACTAGAGGAAGGGGAATTGGGGGGGCTTGGTGAAAAAGGTGAAGGAATGAAGAAATACAAATTGGTAGTAGTCACAGAAATGTAAAGTAAAGCATAGGAAATAAAGTCAATAATATTGTAATCACTATTTATAGTGCCAGGTGGATAGTAAACTAATTATTTCATAAATTATAGGTCTAACCACTGTGCTGTACACCTGAAACTAATATAAAATGATATTCAATGTCAACTATAATTGAAAATAAAGAATAAATTTAAAAAGTCATTTAAATATAAAAATTAACATCCAAAGCCTTTCAAGAACATACAAACTATTAGAAAAATAGTTTGTGGAAACTAATTTATCATATACTGACTAAAATAAGATGTATTCTTATTAAAAGGGGAGAGTTTATAATTCAATGTATGAGTCCCTGTATTCTCGTCTCCTTCCAGTAAAGAAACCCAATGGCAAAGGATGGAAATCTGTAGAGGACATCATAGTTATAAATAAAATAGTTATTTCCAGATATACCGTGGTTCCAAATCCACATACCCTATTCTCAGCTATTCCTGTGCACTGCCAGTATTTTTTAGTGATAGATTTATGTAGTGCCTCTTTCAGCATTCTTATAAGAAACTTAAAAGACAGTAAAGAACCCTTTGCTATCATTTGAGAAATTGTGAGTTTACTTGGATCATAATGCCCAGGGGATATTCAAAGAATTCCACCTCTTTCTCTTAGATACTAAAGGCTGATTTGAAATACATTGAATTTTTGAGATATTCTACTCTTATACAATATGTGGATGATTTACTTTTATGCTCTAGAACATATTAGACACCCAAGAGGACAAAATTTACCTATTACAACACCTAACCATAAACAGACATAAGGTATCAAAGGACAAGCCATTTTACCTCAAGTAAAATACCTTGGTCATCTGCTATCTAAATATGGGCTATTAATTAACCCAGAAAAACTCAACAGAATCATATCCTTTCCTCTTCCAAAACCAAGCAGTAAAACAACTTAGAGCATTTCTGGGACTGACTGCATACTGTCATAGTTGGATTTCAATTTTTTCATTAATGGCCCAGCCTCTATCATGTCTTATTAAAATCAGATCAACCTGATCCAATTCAATGGCAGCCTACGTGGAAACATGATGAAGAACAAGGTGGAAACAAGCTCTAGAGGAAGTATTATATAAAGCTCCCACCCTGGGACACCTTAATTATAAATTTTCTTCATTTTTATACATGAAAATAAAGGAAATGCTCTAGGAGTTTTAAGTTAACAACATAGAGATCATCATAGACCTATAGAATATGATAGTCAGCACTTAGACTCAGTAGCCAAAGGGCGCCCCCCACCACCGTCCCATGACCACCACGTCTGCTACTGTCATGTTGTGCAAACAAGTGACAGAGACAGTGATGGACTCTCCTTTATTTATGTTTCTCATTCTATTGAATCTCCACTCAATTTTGATTACTGATACACTTAACACGTCTGTCAGGCAACTAGGTTCTTATAAAAGTTCCCTTGCTTCTGCACTGAATTCACTTTAACTCAATGTAACAGTCTTACCACAGCAAGTTTGCTACCTTCTTTGCAGGATGAAAACACCATAATTGTGCTTTGCTTACTGACCACCTTCCTGTTCCTAGGAATGATTTACAGGAAACTCCTACTGATAATGCTGACTTCATTTGGTTTACAGATGAATCTTATCTGAAAGATGAACAGGGAATTTACCAAGCTGAACTTCCAAGCAATAACTTCCATGGTAGCCATAAATAAAAGTTTTTATTTACCTGAATAAAATGAGATCTGCCTAACAAGCTGAATTAATTGCTCTAACTTGAGCTTGTCAATTGGCCACAGTCAATTTGGCCAATTGACAAGCTCAATTTTACACTGAGATTTGCCATGCTTTTGGTGTAATTCACAACTTTGGAATACTGTGGAAGGGGAGGTTTCTTAACTTTCTCAGGGCACCCCATAGAGAGTGGGAAACACCTTGCACAATTAGTAGATGCCATACAGGAACTTAAACAATTGGCCATTATCAGAATTTGAAGACATTCCTTAGGGAAGCAAAATGAATAATTTAGCTCACACTGCAGCTAGACAACCAGCAACATGCAGCCAAATTATCCAGATCTGAGAATGTTTCTTTTGTTATTAAATCAAGAAAAGATTCTCTTTTACATTTCCAGTGGATAGTTATAGCAGAAGAAAAGAAGGTAGGGCAAGAAAAAGGGGGAAACCTTTGATCTAACAGACAGATACAGTTTGCACCCAATCAGAAACCAATCTTACCTCTAAAGATTCAATAACCTATAATTCAACATGTACATGAGCTAACACACCGGGGTCCTGAAAAAATGATTTCATGAAATAAACAGTATTTCACAAAAACTTTCTCCCACTGTAGTTCATAAAGATATAACAGATGTTTTATCTGTCAAAATACAACACTGGAAAATCAATCCATGGGTCCCAAGGACATTTCCCATTTTATTTAGGTCCATTTGAGGAACAGTAATTGAATTTTATCCAAATGCCATCATTTCAGGTGTACAAATATGGGTTAGTTGTGATTTGTATATTTCCACACTAAGTTGAGGCATTCCCTTGCAGGAGAGCAACATCCTGAAAGGTAGGTAAATTATCATTGGGGGGAAAAATTTCACTTGGGAAATTCCCTCTGAGATACATAGTAACTGAGGGACTCATTTCATTGGGGAAATAATGGAACTAATTTATAATATTTGGCCTATTCAACAGAATTTTCATTGTGCTTATCACTCCAGTCCTCAGAATTGGTGGAAAATACAAATAGCATATATAAAACTCAACTAGGTAAAATGTCAGAAGTATTTAATCTCCTTAGGTCAAAAGTTCTCAACCTGAGATCTACTCTTCAGTAAACATAGCTTTTCTCCTCATTAAATACTCACTGGTCACCTTCTCTGTCTGGATGAAAAAAATATATTAACCAACCTTACTAAAAGGAAACACTCTGCATTACTAACAAGGAGTTATTAACCAGACTAAAGAAATTGATGTTAATAACTGTCATTGCCAAGGTTTCCAGTAGGGCAGGTTTCAGCAGTGGTACACCCAATTGAAAAAAACACATGTGGAGATGACATAAGGGACCATAAACACACCAGCAGGCAAGCTACTTTACTGCACACCTGGGACTATATATACATATTTAAAAAAAAGTGGCATCTTGCCGCATCTGCCCAGTAGCAGTTGTTTAGGTTTTCAGGGTTACACAAGGCGGTACATGCACAGTAAATGTCAGCACCAGGAATTCCTCAGCCCCAGACATGGACTGATTATACCAAAGTCAAGCCTGGGCGGCAGGCCTGGCTTTAACTCTTTACAGTGGGCCTAACTGATGTGGGCCAAACAGAGTAGCCATCCACCCCACTTCACTAAAAACTCCTATTCTAGTAATTTGGCTCTCAGTTTCACTTTTTTTAGGCCAAAGCTTTTCAACTTACTAATTGGGTCTGATTCTCCTTATCTAGGGGCCTTTGCAATGCAGAAGTCAACTGGCAAGGTTTCCAGCCCATCTCGACCAAAGGAGTCAATTTGGCAGATCCCGAGACCCCTTCCCCCTTTAGATCAGATAGGGTGAGGGCTCTGTGGATCCCCCATAGGTAGGGACAACAACCATTTTCAGCAGGAAGCAGATACAGAAGATGAGACCTCCATCCCCTCAGCTTCCCATGGAGATTTGTGAGGATCACATCTCTCAAGAGGATGTGAGGAAGGTAGATAGAATAGGGAAATCTCGACCTCCCCCAAGAGACTGCCTGCTGGAATTGTTATGCCTAGTTACCACCCTTTCACAAGTAATCCCTGCCCCAGACTAAGAGGAAGTTCCAGACAAAGACGGGGAAGTCAGAGGGCCCAAGTAGCCCACCAGCTTGGGCCAGCTCCTAACGCCTGTGCAGTGAGAGTTACCTGAACCTCATTATACCATCATTGTAATATCATACATATGCCTGGAAGTTCATTAATATCATTATAACAGACTGAACTCTGGGAAAGGACATGCACAGTCAGAAGGCGTTATGAAATAGATCTCTTGTCAATCAAACTTGTCAATCAAGAGACCCCACGCCCAGAGGTGACTCCCCTGAAGACAGAATAAAAGCCCCAAAGCCTTGTTCATCGGGGCTCCTGAGCCATTCTCTTGCTCGAGCCCGCTCCTACCTCTTTGGAGTGTACTTTCCCTTCAATAAACTATCTCTTTGTTTCACCTCTTTACTTTTGTGTGTTTCTTATTCAATTCCTTGCTCAAGATACTAAGAACCTGGACATCGTGTCAACAAGGACACCCCATTTTCCAGTAAGATAACTGTAATTTTTTACAGTGGGTTTGGCTTTAACCCTTTGGCGACTGACAGTAACTGATTCATTTTACTATGTTCCTGGGAGACAAAGGCTTCAAAGACCATGACTCACAACCAGAACATTTCATTCATTATAAAAGATATTAATTAAAGACTCCCTCCAACCTCATTGGAAGGGCCCTTATCAGGCATTACTAATTCATGTGCGGACAAACTTACAGGTGTTAACTGAAGGATTCACATTTCTATTTTTAAAAAGCAGGGAGTGCCTAACCATGAAAGAACATCTGTCCCTGTCACTGACACTCCTCTCCACCTACAGTGGACATCAAAGGCTCCTGGAGGATGAGAAGTCAGACTTCAGAGGTAGACATATATCCCAAGACGTTAAGAAAGTCTAAATACTTACAAATTGATGTTGAACATGAAAAACTGTTACCGGAAAATGGGGTGTCCTTGTCGACATGACATTCAGGTTCTTGGTATCTCGAGAAAAGACTTGAATGAGACACACGCAAAAGTAAAGTGGTGAAACAAAGAGATAGCTTATTGAGGGGAAAGTACACTCCAAAGAGGTAGGAGCTGGTTTGAGCAAAGAAAGTGGCTCAGGAACCCCGATGAACGAGGCTTTGGGGCTTTTATTCTAAGTCTTCAGGGGAGACATCTGGGCTTGGGGTCTCTTGATTGACAAGTTTGATTGACAAGAGATCTATTTCATAACGCCTTCTGACTGTGCATGCCCTTTCCCAGAGTTCAGTCTGTTATGATATTAATGAACTTATGGGCATAGGTATGATATTACAATGATGGTATAATGAGGTTCAGGTAACTCTCACTGTGCAGGCATTAGGAGCTGGCCCAAGCTGGTGGGCTTCTTGGGCCCTCTGATTTCCCTGTCTTTGTCTGGAACTTCCTCCTAGTCTGGGGCAGGGATTACATGTGAAAGGGTGGTATCTAGGCATAACAATTCCAGCAGGCAGTCTCATGGGGGAGGGGGTTGTCGAGATTTCCCTATTCTATCTACCTTCCTCACATCCTCTTGAGAGGCATGATCCCCACAAATCTCCATGGGAAGCTTAGGGGGTGGAGGTCTCATCTTCTGTATCTGCTTCCTGCTGAAAATGGTTGTTGTCCCTACCTATTGGGGATCCACGGAGCTCTCATTCTGTCTGATCTAAAGGGGGGAAGGTGTCTCGAGACCCGCCGTTGACTCCTTTGGTTGAAATGGGCTGGAAACCTTGTTGGAGCACTGCTAGTATCCTGATGGTTTCTAGATTAGGAGAAAATAATTCAGTTAGTACTTTAAAGGCATTGATCAGAGAAATAGGTTTTAAAGCCCTTGTCACTAGGTGGTTTCAGGATAGAAAGTCTGTTGCTCGGGGTGAGGAGCCAAAGAAAATTGATAAGGAAAGTGATTAAGAAAAGGTGAAACTAAAAAGAGCTAAAGAACAAGGAAAAGGAGGAGTCTTTAGTGAAGTGGGGGGATGGTTGCTCTATTTGGCCCACATCAAAACCATTTGTTTGATTGTCTTTACCTGTCTGCTAAAAGTACTAGTCATAATGGTTATGCTTGTTCTTTGGGCTTTTCTCAAACCCTGTTCTTACATAGGACAACTGTTAATAATTGCTGAAGGTGTATAGGATAATTTTTGTATTATCGCTATACTCTTTTTGTGGTTTCTCTTTTGAAATTTAGAGGATATCTTATTGCATAAAGAAGGAAAGAAATATGTGTATTTTCAAAATATATAAGTGTATTTTCTACATAGTTACAATGAGAATGTGTATTTTGACAGAAGTTAAAAGTAAGTAGTGTGTCCTAATTAGTTGTTTCTGAATGAGTAAAAAGAAAAAAACTAAGAAGGAAAATTGTAGGTTATTGAAAAAGGAATCTTGAGAAAGGAGTTTTGTGTATAAATCCTAGAACCCAATTATGGAAACAAGCTTACCCATTAGCCCAGCAAGGACTATTACATTAATTCAGATGGAAGGAAAGGTGGCAACAAAAAAAATGGCCTTCTATAATCACTGCTGAGGCACAGGAGCCTGGCCACCTCCCCCTGTACTCTCCCAGAACTAGCAGCAGGTGCCCCAGTAGAAGCTTTAGCAGTGAGTGTCAGGTTACATCACATCCCGCCTAAAGCCCTGAGAACTGAAGAGAAAGAAACATTTCTCAAAGAGCAGCAGACACATGTGAATAATCCCAGTGACTGAGATGGAAATACAGAGGGGAGGCAGCTGAGATCAGGAATACTTCATTACCAGGAGGAGAACAAAGCCACAAATGCACAAACTGGCCTCTCCCACCCATCACTGCTAAGCACAGCAGCGGCACCTGGGATTCTTTGGCAGTGCACCACTGTCAGCAGCCTTTGGTTGCAGGGATAGCATTGGGATTTCACAGCTTGAAACCCGATTGCCCACCACATTCCCACGAGGTGGTGCTGCCCTGAGTCTAAGGCAACCTGGTCACAGAGGAGGAGGAAGGAACTCAATCTCCCAGGGAATAGGGGACATTTTCCACTGCCCCAGAGACAATCTGAGAAACCTGAGCTATGAGAGAAAATAAAAGCTTACACTTCAGCGCCACCTACTGAAAAGCAAAAGGAAGATCTTTTGGATTAACCTG
>PVJL010020791.1:0-11484 GCA_004026885.1 Lyroderma lyra
GTCCGTCTCTGCTCCCTTCCCTCTCCCCGACTCGCCCCTTTCTCGCCAGCCTTCAGGTTTACTTGCGATTTGTGGATTTCTCAGCAGCCGGTTTGTCACTCAGGGTCCGCTTTCTTGGCTCCTGGTCGGCCGTTCAATTGTGTTTTCTGGGAGAGGCTTTAGGAACCTCCTCTCCAGTCGCCATCTTGTCTTCTTCTCCCTCCCAAAGAACATTTTAAATGTTACTGGGAACAGAGACACCCTGTAAAATGTCAACATGCTGAACCTAATGGTCCTTGAGTTATCGTCCCCTGACAAGATTTGAGACCTTCCAATATCATTAACCTTTGACTAGAAATTAGACCGCAGGCAGAAACATAAAATGACAAGCAAGTGGTCACCTAGACTGAGAAATGTAAACTGGAAATACCATCCCAGCAGACCCCTAACCAGAGTAGCACAAAGTCCTCAACCAGACAGCCCATCTGTCCGGAAAAATAGGCTATGCAGGCATTCCGCCTCAGGAAGATAGAGACACACACTAGAACCACAATATGAATAGCAGAGATCCCCTACAGACCACCAATCTGACCAATACAGAGAACTTCAGCAGATTGAAAATGGCACTGGCAGAGAGACCCATAGATATCTGAAACCTGAACAGTACGGAGACCTCAATGAAGACCTGCTATGTGATGAGAAGAGCGACTTGAGGCACACCTAAGACTAGCAGAGGAAAGCAAATAATTCTCTACCGGACCAGACATAACCATTGGAAGATTACAAATGTCTGTAGGAACAGAGACCCCTAGAACAACCTCACCCTGCCTAACACAGAGACACTCGAATCATCCCAAACTGACCACAACAGAGATGACCCATGACCTCGAAGTTTGCCAATGTAGAGACATCAGACAGAAACTCAACATGACAAGGACTGCAAGCCCTTCAGAACCAAGACCTGACAAAGATAGACACCCCAAAAGACACCCAGCCTGACACGCATAGTATCTCCCAGTCTATTAACCAATCCAACAGAGAGACTTCAGCATATCTCTAAGCAGAAAGGCTCTGGTACTCTCCCAAAAACCTATACATGACCAGCAACAATGATATCCAGAACCTAGAATTCCTATCCAACACAGAAAACACTGACAATACCATCCAATGACCAGCATAGAGACTCCTGATTGTTCCCCAGAATATCCATAACTGAGAAATCAAGGAGAATCCAAATGTGACCATCACAGAGAACCCCAAGAGAACCATAACATAACCAGATGAATGGCTTTCATGCAGACCACCAGAATGACCACAAGAGGGAACCTGAGTTCAACTGAGCCCAGCAGTAAGACACAAGCAATCCTTCAAACCGATCCCATGCAGATTCTAGGCAGTCCTCACAGATACCCCAAGGAAACGCCGAACCTAACCAGGCTCAAAGATCTCCAGCACATCCTCATTTTAACCAGTAAAGAGAACACTCAAAGAACCCACAAATGAACAGTACCTAGAATTCTGGAATACCCCAAGCCTGTTCATCACAGACAGCCCCCGCATACCCTAAAATTCACCAGAACATAGTCTGCAATGCAGATCTCCAATGGGAGAGGAAACGAGAAACCAGGAAAAAGAGAGACCTGAAGAATGACAACAGCAGATCACAAACCTTCCCTTCACAAATCCAAGGCAGATTTGAAATGTTACCGAGAAGAAAGACACCCCGTAAAATCCTAACGTGGCCATCACATATACTCTAATGACCCCACCGTGACCACATATGAAACACTCCAAAGACATTAAACGTGACCAGCACAGGAACCCCACTCAAAGAAACAACATAACCAGGAAATGGTCTCATGCAGATCTAAATGCTGACCTGGAAACATACTCATAGCTGACCCCTATTTTGACCAGCAGAGAGTCCTGAAACGGACATTCCATCTGACCAGCAAAGGATCTCCTTGCAGGTTGCCAAATAGATGAGCCTAGAGACCCCCAACAACACCTCCATTCTGCGTAGCACACATAACCTGAGCCGACACAAAACTTACCGGCACAGAGAACCCTAGCATATTCAGAACCGGACCAGCACAGAAATAACCAGCAAACCATCAAGCTGAACAGGACTAAGACCCAAGGAATAGAATCAACATGACCAGCCAGAGGTTCAGGCAGATGCCCTAAATGAAAGGCACAGTACCAGAACAGGCCCCCAACATGACAAACAGAGAGTTCAAAATAAAACTTTACATGACAGGCACAGGGTCCTCAGGTATAATTTCAACATGACAAACATAGGTAACCAAGGCAACTACTAAGTGTGAACATCAATGACACCCCAGGTGACTTCCAAATATACCCGCCCCAAGAGCCCTGGCATATCCTCAAATTGACCTCTGAAAGAGGTATCATGCAGATCCCCAAATAGAAAAGGAGAATGTCCACTAGTACACCCTCAGCCTGACCAAGTGATACCAAACCACAACCCAAATGATTCAGCAAAGCAATACCCAGAAGCCTTCACGTGACAATCACGCTATCTCTGAGCCAATCATCAATCTTCTAAGCACAGAGATCCCTGATTAATATGAAACCGACAGGTACACTGACACCACGACCTACGTCAAATTTGACCAACGCAGAGACCTAATGCAGAAAATTCAACATGACAAGCATTCGGAGCCCAGCAGACTTGGAACCTGTACAGAAAGGTGACCAGGAGGAGAAACCCACACTGACAGATAGAGTCCAACAAAGTCCATGTAACTGAGAATGAGACAGGCCTCAGGAAATATAAAAACAAAGCAGCATAGATACCACCCAAAGAACTCTAACATGAAAAGCCATAGATCTCCAGCATATATTAATCTTTACCAGCACAAAGAAGTCCTACAGAATTCTCAAATAACCAACATAAAAAGCCCTGGTAGACAACAAAACTGACCATCACAGACAGCTGCATTGTGAACTAAACAGATAGGCAAAGAGCGACCCAGGTGGACATAAACGTTGACAGAAATAGAGAGTTCAGTGATACACAAAATCAGATGAAAGACTCCAGCTGACCCCACCGCTGACTAGGAAGAACCATCGTCAGATTGTTAATGTGACTAGGAAGAGCGACCTCAAAAAAACTCCAAAATACCAGGATCGGATTCACGAGATGGATACCCAAACTCAACTAAGGAGAACACACTCTGACTTCGAAGATGAACAACAGAGAGACCTCTGAAAGAAAAGCAACATGAAGGGCACACGGATCCCAGAAACCTGGAACTTGATCGGAAAAGAGAACCCTAGCAGACACCCAACCTGAGAAGGATCGTACCAAGTAGTTCATTAACCTGGACAAGATAGAAGGCACAGATAATGTGAGAAAAGACCAGCACTGATATCACAAACACAACGACAACATGAACAGAAGAACAGATCTTCAGGAACCTCCCATCCGACCCAACACAGAAAACCCTGAGAGAACCCTGCAATGTCATGTATCGAGACACCCAGCAGTGCTCCAGCATGAACACAACAGACAGCGCAAGGAGAACATGAACACAACAATGACAGAGAGTCCCAAAAGACCTACAACCTGCCAAGAATAAAGCCCGCAATGCCGGCCCCCATGCTAACCAAATGTTGGACACAAAGCTTCTCTAATTACAACCGAGGAAAAGCAGCAGCCCACAAACTGGATAAGGATGAACACCACACAGCTTCCTAATGGAAATGAAAACACAGACACCACAGAAAAACCCCAAAGAGCTTGGCATAAAGACCGTCGACTGATTCTAACTTGACCAGAACAAAGACCACTCACAGACCTCAAGGTGTACTGACACACAGTTATTAGAAAGAAATTTATCATAGGAAGCACAGAAACCGCTTCACAAGAAAAGCTTCACCAAGGAAGACACCCCGGAAGACCTCCTATTTGACAAGTACAGAGTACTCTGCCATCTATTATTCTGAACGGAAGGGAGACATCAACATATCTCTAAAGAGAAAAGCGCAGATGCGTTAAGCATACCCTCTACACTGAACTGGGTCAAAGATCTCCCTCCCATTCTCATAATAACCAGCTCAGAAAACACTGGAAGAACACTCCAAAGACCAGTAGACAGAAGCCCAGAAGACCACCAAGCTGACCATCACACAGCTCAAGCAGACCCCAAACGTGAACAGAACAGACCGTGCAATGCAGATCTCCAATGTGACTGAAGAAGAGAACCCAGACTCACACGAGTCCAAAGGAAAGACCCGATCAGACCACACACCTGACCAGGACATTCCCAAGGCACAGTTTCAATGTTACTGGGAACACAGACACCCTGTAAAATGCCAACATGCTGATCCTAATGGTCCTTGAATGATCGCAACCTGACAAGATTTGAGACCTTCCAATAACATTAACCATGGACTCGAACCTAGATCACATGCAAAAATATAAAAAACAAGCAAATGGTCACTTGGACAAGGAAATATGAACTGGAAAAAACATCCCAGCAGACCCCTAAACAGAATAGCACAAAGTTTTCAACCAGACAACACATCTGTCCGGAAAAAGAGCCTATGCAGACTTTCTGCTTCGGGAAGAGAGAGAAACACACAAGACCCACAGTTTGAATAGCAGAGTTCCCCTGCAGACCACCAATCTAACCAATACAGAGAACTTCAGCAGACTGAAAATGGCACTAGCATAGAGACCCGTAGACATCTTAAACCTGAACAGTACGGAGACGTCAATGAAGCCCTCTTTTTGACAAGGATAGGGACTTGAGGCACAACTAAGAACAGCAGAGGAAACCCAGTAATTCTCCAGCTGACCAGAAATGACCATTGGAATATTACAAATGTCTGTAGGAACAGAGACCCCCAGAACAACTTCCCCATGCCTAGAACAGAGACACTCGAATCATCCCAAACTGACCCCAACAGAGATGACCCACGACCTCGAAGTTTGCCAATGCAGAGACAGCAGGCAGAAACTCAACATGACAAGCACCGAAATCCCTTTAGAACAAACACCCGACAAAGATAGACACCCCAAAAGACACCCAACATGACACGCACAGTATCTCCCAGTCTTTTAAAGAGCCCAGCAGAGAGACTTCGGCATATCTCTAAGCAGAAATGCACTGGTACTCTCCAAAATACCCCAATATGACCAGCAACAATGATATCCAGAGACTAGACATTCTAACGAACACAGAAAACACTGACAATACCATACAATGACCAGCATCGAGACCCCTGATTGTTTCCAAGTATAACCATAACAGAGAAATCAAGCAGAATCTAAAGGTAACAATTACAGAGAACCCGAAGAGACCCATAATCTAACCAGATCAATGGCCTTAATGCAGACCACCAGAATGTCCACAAGAGGGATCCTAGTCTCAATTGAGTCCAGCCTTAAGACACAAGCAATCCTTCAAACTGATCCCATGCAGATTCTAGGCAGTCCTCAAAGATACACCAAGGAAACACCGAACCTAACCAGAATCATAGATCTCCAGCACATCCTCATTTTAACCAGTAAAGAGAACACTCAAAGAACCCACATATGAACAGTACCTAGAATTCTGGAATACCCCAAGCTTGACCATCACAGACAGGCCCCGCATACCCTAAAATTCACCAGAACATAGTCTGCAATGCAGATCTCCAATGGGAGAGGAACAGAGAAACCAGGAAAACGAGAGACCTGAAGAATGACAACAGCAGATCACAAACCTGCCCTGCACAAATCCAAGGCAGATTTGAAATGTTACCGAGAAGAAAGACACCCCGTAAAATCCCAACGTGGCCATCACATATACTCTAATGACCCCATCGTGACCACATAGGAGACACTCCAAAGGCATTAAACGCGAACAGCACAGGAACCCCACTCAAAGAAACAACATATCCAGGAAATGGTCTCCTGCAGATCTAAATGCTGACCTGGAAACATACTCATAGATGACCCCTATTTTGACCAGCAGAGAGTCCTGAAACGGACATTCCATCTGACCAGCAAAGAAACTCCTTGCAGGGCGCCAAATAGATGAGCCTAGAGACCCCCTACAACACCTCCAGTCTGCGTAGCACAGAAAACCTGAGCCGACACAAAACTTCCGGCACAGAGAACCCTAGCATATTCAGAACCGGACCAGCACAGAAACAACCAGCCAACCTTCAAGCGGAACAGGACTAAGACCCAAGGAATAGAATCAACATGACCAGCCAGAGGATCCGGCAGATGCCCTAACTGAAAGGCAGAGTACCACATCAGGCCCCCAACATGACAAACAGAGAGTTCAAAATAAAACTTTACATGATAGGCACAGGGTCCTCAGGTATAATTTCAACATGGCAAACATAGGTAACCAAGGCAACCACTAAGTGTGACCATCAATGACACCCCAGGAGACTTCCAAATATATCCGCAACAAGAGACCTGGCAGATCCTCAAAGTGACCTCTCAAAGAGATATCGTGCAGATCGCCAAATAGACAAGGACTACGTCCACGAGTACACCATCAGGCTGACCCAGTGATACCAAGCCACAACTCAAATGAATCAGCAAAGCAATACCCAGAAACCTTCATCGTGACAATCACGCAATCGCTGAGCCAATCATCAAACTTCTGAGCACAGAGACCCCTGATTCATATGAAAGGGACAGGTACACTGATACCACGACCTACTTCAAACTTGACCAACGCAGAGACCTAATGCAGAAATTGCACATGACAAGCATCCAGAGCCCAGCAGACTTGGAACCGGTACAGAAAGGTTACCAGCAGGAGAAACACACACTGACAGATAGAGTCCAAAAAACTCGATGTAACTGAGAAAGATACAGGCCCTAGGAAATATACAAACACAGCAGCATAGATACCACCCAAAGAACTCTAACCTGAAAGCCATAGATCTCCAGCATATATTCATCTTTACCAGCACAGAGAAGTCGTACAGAATTCTCAAATAACCAACATAAAAAGCCCTGGTAGACAACAAAACTGACCATCACAGACAGCTGCAGTGGGAACTAAACAGATAGGCAAAGAGCGCCCCAGGTGGACATACACGTTGACAGAAATAGAGATTTCAGAGATACCCAAAACTAGAAGAAAGACTCCAGCTGACCCCAAAACTGACCAGGAAGAACCATCAGCAGATTGTTAATGTGACTAGGAAGAGCGACCTAAGAAAAACTCCAAAATACCAGGATCGGATTCACGAGATGGATACCCAACCTCAACTAAGGAGAACCCACTCTGACTTCGAACATGAACAACAGTGATACCTCTGAAAGAAATGCAACATGAAGAACACAGTGATCCCAGAAGACCTGGAACTTGATCAGAAAAGAGAACCCTAGCAGACACCCAACCTGAGAAGGATCGTACCAAGTAGTTCATTAACCTGGACAGGATAGAAGGCACAGATAATGTGAGAAAAGACCAGCACAGATATCACAAACACAATGACAACATGAACAGCAGAAACAATCTCCAGGAACTTCCCATCCTACCCAACACAGTAAAAACCTGAGAGAACCCTGAAGTTTCATGTACTGAGACACCCAGCAGTGTTCCAGCAGGAACTCAACAGACAGCGCAAGGAAAACATGAACACAACAATCACAGAGAGTCCCCAAAAACCTACAACCTGCCAAGAATAAAGCCAGCAATGCAGACCCCCATGGTAACCAAATGCTGGACACAAAGCTTCTCTAATTACAACCGAGGAAAAGCTCCAGCCCACAAACTGGATATGGATGAACACCACGCAGCTTCCTAATGGAAATGAAAACACGGACACCACAGAAGAACCCCAACCAGCTTGGCATAAAGACCGTCATCTGATTCTAACTAGCCCAGAACAAAGACCACTCACAGACCTCAAGGTGTACCGACACACTGTTATTAGAAAGAAATTTATCATAGGAAGCACAGAAACAGCTTCACAAGAAAAGCTTCACCAAGGAAGACACCCCAGAAGACCTCCTACATGACTAGTACAGAGTACTCTGCCGTCTATTATTCTGAACGGAAGGGAGACATCAACATATCTCTAAAGAGAAGAGCACAGATGCGTTAAGCATACCCTCTACCCTGAACTGGATCAGAGATCTCCCTCCCATTCTCATACTAACCAGCTCAGACAACACTGGCAGAACACTCCAAAGACCAGTAGACAGAACCCCGGAAGACCACCAAGCTGACCATCAGAGACAGCTCAAGCAGACCCCAAACGTGAACAGAAGAGACCGTGCAATGCAGCTCACCCATGTGACTGAAGAAGAGATCCCAGACTCACACGAGTCCAAAGGAAAGACCCGATCAGACCACACACCTGACCAGGACATTCCCAAGGCACAGTTTCAATGTTACTGGGAACACAGACACCCTGTAAAATGCCAACATGCTGATCCTAATGGTCCTTGAATGATCGCCACCTGACAAGATTTGAGACCTTCCAATAACATTAACCATGGACTCGAACCTAGACCACATGCAAAAAAATAAAATGACAAGCAAATGGTCACTTGGACAGGGAAATCTGAACTGGAAAGAACATCCCAGCAGACCCCTAACCAGAATAGCACAAAGTCCTCAACCAGACAACACATCTGACCGGAAAAAGAGCCTATGCAGACTTTCTGCTTCGGGAAGAGAGAGACACACACAAGACCCACAGTATGAATAGCAGAGTTCCCCTGCAGACCACCAATCTGACCAATACAGAGAACTTCAGCAGACTGAAAATGGCACTAGCATAGAGACCCGTAGACATCTTAAACCTGAACAGTACGGAGACGTCAAAGAAGCCCTCCTATTGGGCAAGGATAGGGACTTGAGGCACAACAAAGACCAGCAGAGGAAATCCAGTAATTCTCCAGCTGACCAGAAATAACCATTGGAAGATTACAAATGTCTGTAGGAACAGAGACCCCCAGAACAACTTCCCCATGCCTAGAACAGAGACACTCGAATCATCCCAAACTGACCCCAACAGAGATGATCCACGACCTCGAAGTTTGCCAATGCAGAGACAGCAGGCAGAAACTCAACATGACAAGCACCGAAATCCCTTTAGAACAAACACTTGACAAAGATAGAAAGCCCAAAAGACACCCAACCTGAAACGCATAGTATCTCCCAGTATATTAAACAACCAAGCAGAGAGACTTCGGCATATCTCTAAGCAGAAAGGCACTGGTACTCTTCAAAAAACCCCTACATGACAAGCAAAATGATATCCAGAGACTAGACATTCTAACAAACACAGAAAACACTGACTATACCATACAATGACCAGCATCGAAAACCCTGAATGTTCCCAAGTATAACCATAACAGAGAAATCAAGCAGAATCCAAAGGTAACAATTACAGAGAACCCGAAGAGACCCATAACCTAACCAGATGAATGGCCTTAATGCAGACCACCAGAATGTCGACAATCGGGACCCTAATCTCAATTGAGTCCAGCTGTAAGACACAAGCAATCCTTCAAACTGATCCCATGCATATTCTAGGCAGTCCTCAAAGATACCCGAAGGAAACACCGAACCTAACCAGGCTCATAGATCTCCAGTACATCTTCATTTTAACCAGAAAAGAGAACACTCAAAGAACCCACAAATGAACACTACCTAGAATTCTGGAATACCCCAAGCCTAACCATCACAGACAGCCCCCGCATACCCTAAAATTCACCGGAACATAGGCTGCAATGCAGATCTCCGATGGGAGAGGAACAGAGAAACCAGGAAAACGAGAGACCTGAAGAATGACAACAGCAGATCACAAACCTGCCCTGCACAAATCCAAGGCAGATTTGAAATGTTACCGAGAAGAAAGACACCCCATAAAATCCCAACGTGGCCATCAAATATACTATAATGACCCCACCGTGACCACATATGAGACACTCCAAAGACATTAAACGTGACCAGCACAGGAACCCCACTCAAAGAATCAACATAACCAGGAAATGGTCTCCTGCAGATCTAAATGCTGACCTGGAAACATACTCATAGCTGACCTCTATTTTGACCAGCAGGGAGTCCTGAAACGGACTTTCCATCTGACCAGCAAAGGAACTCCTTGCAGGACGCCAAATAGATGAGCCTAGAGACCCCCCATAACACCTCCAGTCTGCGTAGCACAGAGAACCTGAGCCGACACAAAACTTACCGGCACAGAGAACCCTAGCATATTCAGAACAGGACCAGCACAGAAACAACCAGCCAACCTTCAAGCTGAACAGGACTAAGACCGAAGGAATAGAATCAACATGACCAGCCAGAGGATCCGGCAGATGCCCTAACTGAAAGGCACAGTCCCAAATCAGCCCCTCAACATGACAAACAGAGAGTTCACAAGAAAACTTTACATGATAGGCACAGGGTCCTCAGGTATAACTTCAACATGACAAACATAGGTAAACAAGGCAACTACTAAGTGTGACCATCAATGACAGCCCAGGAGACTTCCAAATATACCCGATCAGAGATACCTGACAGATCCTCAACTTGATCATTCAGAGAGATATCATGTTGATCCCCAAATAGACGTGAACAAAGTTCACGAGTTCACCCTCTGCCTGACCCAGTGATACCAAGCCATAACCCAAATGAATCAGCAAGGCAATACCCAGAAGCCTTCAACGAGACAATCATGCAATCGCTGAGCCAAACATCAAACTTCTGAGCACAGAGACCCCTGATTCATATGAATCTGACAGATACACAGACACCACAACCTACCTCAAACTTGACCAACGCAGAGGCCTAATGCAGAAATTGCACATGACGAGCATCCGGAGCTCAGCACACATGGAACCTGTACAGAAAGGTGACTATCAGGAGAAACCCACACTGACAGATAGAGTCCAACAAAGTCCATGTAACTGAGAAAGAGACAGGCCCTAGGAAATATATAAACACAGCAGCATAGATACCACCCAAAGAACTCTAACCTCAAAAAACATAGATCTCCAGCATATATTCAACTTTACCAGGACAGAGTAGTCATACAGAATTCCCAAATAACCAACATAGAAAGCCCTGGTAGATATCAAAACTGACCATCACAGACAGCTGTAGTGCGAACTATACAGATAGACAAAGAGCACCCCAGGGGGACATCCACGTTGACAGAAATAGAGACTTCAGAGATACCCAAAACCAGAAAAAAGACTCCAGCTGACCCCAAACCTGATCTGGAAGAACCATTGGCAGATTGTTAATGTGACTAGGAAGAGAGACCTAAGAAAAACTCCAAAATGCCAGGATCAGATTCACGAGATAGATACCCAACCTCAACTAAGGAGAACCCACTCTGACTTCGAAGATGAACAACAGAGAGACCTCTGAAAGAAATGCAACATGAAGAGCACAGGGATCCCTGAAGACCTGCAACTTGATCGGAAAAGAGAACCCTAGCAGACACCCAACCTGAGAAGGATCGTACCAAGTAGTTCATTAACCTGGACAGGATAGAAAGCAC